>AWOL01S0027847.1:10700-53902 GCA_000715115.1 Nicotiana otophora | reverse complement strand
GTAAGTGGGGTCAAGGACCCGTCAAAGCCTTTTATTCTTATGGGATTGGGCTGTTTGCCTCGGCAGGAATTTGTATTTCACTTCTTATGGGATCGGGTCGTTCGCCTCGGCAAGATTTATGTACCACACTCTCATGGGAGCGGGTCGTTCGCCTCGGCAGGTTAATTGATTTATCATATGGTTAGGGTCGTTCGACCCTCGGCAGTGCACAATTTTATTATTATGTTGGATAAGGTCATACGACTCGGTATTTCCTATGTCATATTCCCATGAAATCGTGCGTGAAACTTGGCAAGAAGCCAATATATTTGTAAATTCCGGATTTGAATTATGGTAGACACTTGATGAGTTTCACTATACCTATATATATGCTCCGGTTAAGGAGGGAATTTCTAATGAAGAGCTTGAGTTCCTCGTAAAGAGAGGGTATTTGTACCACGTGATCTATATTTGTCTATTTCACTTACTTACTCTGCCTCATATTTGCTACCTCATTACTGTACCTTATGTTGTTGGACCACTAATGAGTGTCGATGTCGACCCCTCGTCACTACTTCTCTGAGGTTAGGCTAGATACTTACGGGTACACGTTGCTTACGTACTCATGCTACACTTGCTGCACATTGTTTTGTGCAGGTACATATGTGACTAGTGGCCTTGAGAGAGTTGAGGTGTGTATGCATACGGGGACTTNGGCAGGAAATTTGTATTTCACTTCTTATGGGATCGGGTCGTTCGCCTCGGCAAGATTTATGTACCACACTCTCATGGGAGCGGGTCGTTCGCCTCGGCAGGTTAATTGATTTATCATATGGTTAGGGTCGTTCGACCCTCGGCAGTGCACAATTTTATTATTATGTTGGATAAGGTCATACGACTCGGTATTTCCTATGTCATATTCCCATGAAATCGTGCGTGAAACTTGGCAAGAAGCCAATATATTTGTAAATTCCGGATTTGAATTATGGTAGACACTTGATGAGTTTCACTATACCTATATATATGCTCCGGTTAAGGAGGGAATTTCTAATGAAGAGCTTGAGTTCCTCGTAAAGAGAGGGTATTTGTACCACGTGATCTATATTTGTCTATTTCACTTACTTACTCTGCCTCATATTTGCTACCTCATTACTGTACCTTATGTTGTTGGACCACTAATGAGTGTCGATGTCGACCCCTCGTCACTACTTCTCTGAGGTTAGGCTAGATACTTACGGGTACACGTTGCTTACGTACTCATGCTACACTTGCTGCACATTGTTTTGTGCAGGTACATATGTGACTAGTGGCCTTGAGAGAGTTGAGGTGTGTATGCATACGGGGACTTACGTGAGCTGCATTCCATTTTACGACCCGCAGCCGGCAGAGTCCCCTTCAGAGTATTTATATTTCTCCTGTCCAAGTTTGTATTCCTGACAGATGCCGTATTGTATTTTACATTCCTAGTTGATGCTCATGCACTTGTAACACCGGAGTTTGGGGTGACTATGAGTTATTTTGTATTGACATTTGTTAAAAATATTATCTTTTACTTTGTAAATTTCATCTTCTACTGTTTCATGGAAGGAAAAATATGGTTTCAAAATATTAAAATGAGAACCAAATTAAGTAATTATTGTTGGCTTGCCTGCTTGTGGTGTCCGGCGCCATCACGACCCTTATGGATTGTGGGTCGTGACAGAGCGTGTCCAGAAAATTATTTGGAGGTCCGTAGTGGAATTAGGCTTGAAATGGCGAAAGTCGGATTTTTGAAAAGTTTAACCGAGGGGTTGACTTTTTTATATCGGGGTCGGAATCCGATTCTGGAAATTTGAATAAGTCTGTTATGTCATTTATGACTTGGGTGCAAAATGTGAGGTCAATCGAAAGTGATTTTTGTAAAAATTGGAAGTTTCAAAGTTCATTAGGCTTGAATCTATGTGTGATTCGTGTTTTTAGAGTGTGTGAGGTGATTTGAGGGTTCGACTAAGTTCATATGATATTTTGGGACTTGATGGTATATTTGGTTGAGGTCCCGGGGGCCTCGGATGAGATTCGGTGGCTAATGGATCATTTTGGACTTAGCATGTTGGCTGATGACTGTTAGTTTTTGTTGTAACTAGTTTCCTCTTACGCGTTCATGAGAGATGTCTCACATTCGCGAAGGGTGTTTGTGGGATGAAGAATTTTGTTCTTCGCATTCACAAAGAAGAGGACGCAAACTCAAAGGTTTGGATTGAGGAATCATCGCGTTCGCGAGGCAGTGGTTGCGTTCGCGGGGAGTGGGGTGTCAAAGCTTTGCGTTCGCAAAGCTGGGCTCGCATTCGCGTAGAAGGGTGAAACAGACTTGGGCACCAGGCCCTAAGGCATTGCGTTTGCGATCAAGTGGATGTGTTTGCGTAGGCCAAGCTAGGCAAGGCATCGCGTTCGCGAGGTGGGGCTCGCGTTCGCGTAAGAAACGTTTTCGGGCAGTCAAGTTTGTGCTTCGTAAACGTGAGGCTTTTTTCGCGTTCACGATGAAGGCATATCTGGGTAGAATTAAAAGTTTCAAAATGGGGGTTTTGAGTTTATAACACAAAATTGAAATGGGAGCTCGCAGAAGGCGATTTTTGGAGAGATTCTTGCGTGGGTGTTTGAGATAAGTGATTCTTATCTAGTTTTGGTTAATTTTCATGATTATTCCTTTGAATCCATCAATCAAGGGATGAATTAAGTTGAAAATATTAGAAAACCCCTCTTTGTTTAATTGAAGATTTGAGGATCGAGTTGAGGTCGGATTTTGGTAAAAATGGTATGGTTAGACTCGTGGTTGAATAGGCCTTCAGATTTTGTAACTTTTATCGGGTTCTGATACGTGGGCCCTATGGGCAATTTTTGACTTAAATTTTAGATTTTTATGGAATATTTGTATTTTCATATGGAATTAATTCCAATAATTTTTATTGACTAAATCGTAATATTTGTGGCTAGATTCGAGGCGTTTGGAGGCCAATTCACGAGGCAAAGACATTGCAGAATAAAGAATTACACGGTTTGAGGTAAGTAACAGTTCTAAATTTGGTCTTGAGGGTATAAAACCCCGGATTATGCGTTATGTGATAAGTTTTGAGGTGACGCACATGCTAGGTGACGAGCGTGTGGGCGTGCACCGTAGGAATTGTGACTTGGTCAATTCCATGGAACTGTGTAGTTGAATAATCTGTTGATACCCGTACATTTTCTCACGTATTAGGGAAATTGCATTATGAATCATGTTTAAACTATGTGTTGACACTGTTAGGACCCACAGAGGTCGCGTACATGTTAAATTATCTGTTAAATTACTATTTGTACTCAGTCACGGTTTTACTTGCATATTACATCTCAGTCTCTCTTATTCATTATTGATGCATCATATCATTATTGTTGGGCTGCTTATCATGATTTATGAGAGCCCGAGAGACTGGAGAGGGTGATGACATAGTGAGTCCGAGGACCTATTGTGAGGATATTTATAGGATCGGGATGCATGCCGCAGCATGTTTCATTGATTTATGTCATGATTGGCTTGTTATAGCGCTTGGGCTGAAGGAGCCCTTCCGGAGTCTTTACATACCCCCAGTGAGCACATGTACCTACTGAGTGCGAGTGCCGAGTGCAGAGTGATTGAGAGGAATGATTGACTGTGAGGAATGAGTGACTATGAGATTGGAGTGAATGGGAGGACTGAGTGACTGTTAATCTGAGAGGATACATTGATTTCATTATTGTTGCATTTCAGCGGTCATATATAACTGTTTTGGAAATTTCTAAAAGACATTATCTTCTATTTCAGTCGAATGATATGAAATTACTGTGGAGTTTTAAATGTTGAACTTGAAAGCATGCCTATCATTTTATGTTGGAAATTATTGTATTTGGGCTTAGCTGTGAAGCTCGTCACTATCTTCTGTTCTTTATTTAGTATTGTTACGTACTGAGTTGGTTATACTCATACTACACCCTGCACTTCATGTGCAGATCCAGGTGATACCGGACACAGTGGGTGTTGATTCTTACACACAGTTGATTTTTCAGAGATTCAGAGGTAGCTGCTATGTTTCGCAGTCCTTACCTCTCCTTCCCTATCCTTTTGTTTATTGTATTTGGTCTCGGATTAGTATACACCGGGTTTCCCAGACTTGTAACGTATAGATGCTCATGTACTCAGTGACATTGGGTTTTGGAAGTGTATTTATACCCAATATTTATGGAACTTTTCTATTAAATTTATATATTATGTTTTTAAACATAAAAGAAATTGTGGCTTATTGAGGTTGTCGGCTTGCCTAGTATTGAGATAGGCGACATCAAGACATGCAGATTTTGAGTTTTGACAAGTTGGTATCAGAGCCTAGGTTACATAGGTCTCACGAGTCATGAGCAGGTTTAATAAAGTCTTGTAGAGCGGTACAGAGACGTCTGTACTTATCTTCGAGAGGTTGCCTAACCCTTAGGAATATTTCACTTATATTCTATCGTGCGAATTGTTGATTCCGGAAACTAAATTTCTGTTATTCTATTCTCTTAGAGATGGTGAGGACACGTACTACCGGATTGGACGGTCAGCCACCAGTGCCATCAGTTAGGGCCGCGAGAGGCCGGGGTCGTGGTAGAGGCCGGGGCCGAGGTAGAGGTCGAGGTATAACTCGTACAGCAGTTGGAGCAGCACCTATAGCACCACCAGTTGCTCCAGCTCGGGATCAGATTCTAGATATAGCTGAGCCGACAGGACCAACTCAGGCACCAGCTGTGCCCATTGTGATTCTAGGCCTTCAGGAGGCTTTGGCCCAGATATTGACAGTTTGTACTGGCCTTGCTCGGGTGGTTTCGGCTCAGGCCGCACTTGTCACTTCTCAGGCTGGAAGAGGTACTCATACCCCGGTTTCCCGTACTCCAGATCAGGTAGTATAGGGACTTCAAATACCAGGGGCACTACCAGCCCAGCTAGTTGCAGCTACTCAGGTCCCGGTAGTCCTTGTTATGGCAGATGATGAGCAGAGAAGACTTGAGAGATTTGGGAGGCTTCGACCTCCATCATTTAGCGGTGCTAAGTCAGAGAATGCTCAGGGATTTCTGGATAAGTGCCAGCGGATGCTGCGAACAGCGGGTGTTCTGTGGACCAGTGGGGTCTCGTTTACTACTTTTCAATTTTTTGGAGCTGCCTTTAGATGGTGGGAGGCTTATGAGAGGCGCAGGCCGGTTGGTGTAGTACCACTTACATGGAATGAGTTCTCCATTCTCTTTTTGGAGAAGTTCATGCCGCAGTCTCACAGAGAGGAGCTGCGTAGACAGTTTGAGCAGTTACGTCGGGATGGCATATCTGTGACGCAGTACGAGATGAGATTTTCTGAGTTGGCTTATCACGCAGTTTGGTTGGTTCCCAAGGATAGGAAGAGGATTAGGAGGTTCATTGATGGCCTCATATATCATCTACGGTTACTTATAACTCGGGAGAGAGTATCTGGTGCTACTTTTGATGAGGTAGTTGACATTTCTCGGCAGATAAAGATGGTTCGTAGTCAGGAAGGGGGAGAGAGGAAGGCCAAGAGGCCTCATGGACCAGGTGATTTTAGCGGTATTCGTTTAGAGGGTTAGTTTTACCGCGGTAGGGGTCGTTCTTACAGACACACTCAGACGGGTCGTCCATTTACCATAGTGCATCATCCGTCCATGGTTCATAGAGTTCTCATCAAGGCCAGTCATCTCTCAGTGCCCTCCCAGCCCAGAGTTCATCCCGTGCCCCTTCATTCAGGGTTCATTTGCATCGGGTGGTTCTAGCAATTATTCTGGTTCTCCGGGCCCGATTCAATCCATACCACCACTAGTACCAGGGAGCTGCTTTGAGTGCGGGGAATTTAGGCATATGTGGAGACAGTGTCCTCGTCGCTCGGGAGGTCCAGTGCAGTAGAGCAGTCAGACTACGACTTCAACACCAGTTACTTCACCACCCGCCCAGCCAGTTCGGGGTGGGGCTTAGTCAGTTAGGGGTCGCCGAAGAGGGAGAGGCCGATATAGTGGCGGTCAGGCCCGATTCTATGCTATTCCTGCCAGGCCAGATTTCGTTGCCTCATATGCAGTGATCACAGGTATTGTATAAGTGTGCCACATGGAAGCTTTTATATTATTTGACCTTAGTTCTACGTATTCGTATGTATCATCATACTTTACTCGTTATCCGGATATGTCGTGTGAGTCCTTAGTTTCACATATTCGTGTATCTATGCCAGTGGGCGATACTATTATTGTGGACCGTGTATATCGGTCTTGTGTGGTAACCATTAGGGGACTGGAGACTAGAGTTGATCTCTTATTTCTCAGTATGGTTGATTTCGATGTAATCCTGGGTATGGATTAGTTGTCTCCATGTCATGCTATTTTAGACTGTCACGCAAAAACTGTGCGTTGGCGATGCCGGGGTTGCCAAAGGTCGAATGGAGAGGTTCTCTAAATCATGTTCCCTGTAGGGTAATTTCTTATTTGAAAGCCCAACGGATGGTTCGGAAGGGGTTTTTGTCCTATTTGGCTTTTGTGAGAGATTTTCATGCAGTACTCCTACTATTGATTCAGTGCCTGTAGTGAGAGATTTTCCAGATGTATTTCCTGCAGACCTGTGGTATGACGCCCGACAGGGATATTGATTTCGGTATATTTTTATTCCTCTGTATCGTATGGCACCAGCTGAGTTAAAAGAATTGAAAGAGCAACTTCAGGAACTTCTTGATAAGGGGTTTATTTGGCCTAGTGTGTCACCTTGGGGTGCACCGGTTCTGTTTGTGAAAATGAAATATGGTACTATGCGGATGTGCATTGATTACAGACAATTGAACAAAGTTACAATCAAGAATATATATCCTTTGCCGCGTATTGATGACTTATTTGACCAACTTCATGGAGCGAGGGTATTCTCAAAAATTGATTTGAGATCGGGGTATCACCAGTTGAAAATTTGGGATTCGGATATTCTAAAGACGGTATTTAGGACTTGTTGTGGTCACTATGAATTTCTTGTGATGTCACTTGAGCTAACCAATTCCCCAGCAGCATTTATGCACTTGATGAATAGCGTATTCTAGTAGTATCTTGATTCATTTGTCATGGTATTTATTGATAATATCCTGGTGTACTCACGTAGCCAGGATGAACATGCACAACACTTGGGTATTGTATTACAGAGGGTAAGAGAGGAGAGACCTTATGCTAAATTCTCTAAGTGTGAGTTTTGGCTCTGTTCGGTGGCATTCTTGGGACACATAGTGTCCAGTAAAGGGATTAAGGTGGATCCGAAGAAAATAGAGGCAGTTCAGAGTTGGCCCAGGCCATCTTCAATTACTAAGATTCGGAGTTTTCTCGGCTTGGCTGGTTATTATCGTCACTTCATGGAGGGTTTCTCGTCTATTGCATCGCCTATGACTAAATTGACCCATAAAGGTGCTCCGTTCAGGTGGTCGGATGAGTGTGAAGAGAGCTTTCATAATCTCAAGATGGCTTTGACTACAGCCCCAGTATTGGTGTTGCCTACAGATTCAGGTCTTATACTGTGTATTGTGATGCGTCGCGTATTGGTCTCGGCGCAGTGCTTATGCAAGACGATAGGGTAATTGCATATGCGTCCAGACAGTTACAGATACATAAGAGGAATTATCCAGTCCATGACCTTGAGTTAACAGCTATTGTTCATGCCTTGATGATTTGGCGGCATTATTTGTACGGTGTCTATTGTGAGGTTTATATTGATCACTGAAGTGTACAACATCTGTTTAAACAGAAGGATCTTAATTTGAGGCAGCGGAGGTGGTTGGAGTTGCTTAAGGATTATGATATCATCATTCTTTATCATCCCGGAAAGGACAATGTGGTGGCCGATACCTTGAGTCGTAAGGCGGAGAGTTTGGGCAGCTTAGAATACTTACCGGTAGCAGAAAGGCCTTTAGCCTTGGATGTTTAGGCCTTGGCCAACCAGTTTGTTAGATTGGATGTTTTTGAGCCGAATCGAGTTGTGTGGTTTCTCAGTCTTCTCTTTATGATCGTATCATAGAACGTCAGTATGATGACCCCCATCTTCTTGTCCTTAAGGACACGGTTCAGCACGGTGATTCCAAGGAAGTCACTATTGGAGATGACGGTGTATTACGGATCCAGGTCAGGCTATGTGTGCCTAATATAGATGGGTTATGTGAGTTAATTCTCTAGAAAGCTCACAGTTCGTGGTACTCCATTCATCCAGGTGCCGTGAAGATGTATCAGGATTTAAGGCAACACTATTGTTGGAGGCGAATGAAGAAAGATATAGTTGGGTTTGTAGCTCAGTGTTTGAATTGTCAACAGGTGAAGTACGAACATCAGAGACCGGGCGAATTACTTCCGAGACTTGAAATTTCGGAGTAGAAATGGGAGCGTATTACCATGGATTTCATAGTTGGGCTTCCACGGACCTTGAGGAAGTTTAATGTTGTTTGGGTGATTGTGTATCGGTTGACCAAGTCCGTGCATTTTATTCCAGTTGGTACTACTTATTCTTCAGAGCGGTTGGCTTAGAATTATATTCGCGAGATTGTTCGCCTACACGGGGTGCCCGTGTCCATCACTTCGAACTGGGGCACGCAGTTTACATCACAGTATTGGAGAGCAGTACAGCGAGAATTAGGTACACAGGTTCAGCTAAGTACAACATTTCACCCTCAGACAGACGGGCAGTCCGAGCGCACTATTCAAATATTGGAAGATATGCTACGCGCTTGTGTTATAGATTTTGGAGGTTCTTGGGATCAGTTTCTGCCACTCGTGAAGTTTGTGTCACGACCCAAATTCTCCCTCCGTGAATCATCGTGACGGCACCTAATCTCTACGATTAGGTAAGCCTAACACTTGAGAAAATAAAATGAAAAACATGAATATTTAACAACTAACAGTAACAGATATTTTAATAAGCAATTGAGATGTCGCTCGGTATATACAATAATCAACTCTCAAAATATACATGACACTCCTAAGACCCGAAACACTGTAAGTCACAAGATTCTACGAAGTTCTAACTGTTCTATACATCAGTATCTATAGAAATAAGTGAAGAATCAACATAGGGGGATAAAGGTGGACTCCGAGGATCTGCGGGCATGGGCAGATGTACCTTGAAGTTCTCCGAAACAGCAGCGACTACAACTAAGGACGAGGTTGGTAAAAGGAACCTGGATCTGCACACAAAAAACATGTGCAGGAAAGGGCGTGAGTACACCACAACGGTACCCAGTAAGTGCCAAGCCTAACCTCAACCGAGTAGTGACGAGGTCAGGTCAAGGCCCTCTTGCTATATAATAAATAAGCAGGAGAGTATAACAATATAATAAGAGACTGGAATTTAAACAAGGAAAACATAGCAAAGTAGCAATGCAGAACACAGGGATAACAGCAGGGGATCTCCCGAGATATCGTCTTGTAGTCCCAAAATAAAAGGGCAAGGAGATCTCCCGAGGTACCGCCTCGTAGTCTCAAAAGTAAATATGCAAGGAGAACTCCCGAGGAACCGCCTCGTAGTCTCAAACGTAAATGTGCAGGGAGATCTCCCGAGGAACTGCCTCGTAGTCTCAAAAGTAAATATGCAGGGGGGATCTCCCGGGATACCGCCCTGTATTCCCAAAGTAAATACGCAGCTCAAACAAATGAGTATAACAGTTACAATAAGAAACCTATAATTTAGACTAAGTGCAAGTCAAGAAAGAAGCGGGGTTTACTAAACATGCTGCAAAGAATTTAAGTAGGCAATTAGGACACGTAGATATGCAATTCTAGGCTAACAGGATAACTACACATGCTAGTATATTTAGATAAGATGAAAAACAGGCTATTACTCTGTAAATATCAGGTTTTTCCACAAATAACCCGTGTACGCACTCATCACCTCGCGTACATTGCGCTCACATATCATAACAACACCAAATCCTAAGGGGATTTCTGCCACACAAGGTTAGGCAAGCCACTTACCTCGAACCAAGTATAATCAATCGGTAACAATGCCTTTTCCACGAATATCCGGATCCGAATGGCCCAAATCTAGCCAAAATCAATTACATACCATAAATACAATTATAAAAAAATTAATCTAATTAATAAAATCAAAGCTAAAGCAAGAAATTAGAAAATTGCCCCAAAATGTCTCCCTGGGCCCATATTTCGGAATCGGGTAAAAGTCACAAAATATGAATACTCATTCACTCATGAGTACCAAAATTTTCCAAATCCGATGTCAAAATCTCAATCAAAACCCAAAATCTTAGTTGAAGAACTTCTTCCTATTTTCCCCAAATTTCTCAACCAAATTTCTTAATTAGATGATGAAATCAATCATAGATTAGTGGAATATAACCATAAAGGAGTTAAGAATCGTTACCCACAAGCTTCCTCTGAAAGTCCCTCGAAAATTTGCCTTAATCCGAGCTCTCAACGTCCCAAAAATTGAAATGAGATAAAACCCTCGATTTGGTCCTTTTTCTGCCAGTAAACCCGCTTCTGCGGGACTTTAACCACACCTGCGGAAATAACATCACATGTGTGAAAAATCAATAAATGGGCTGGGACCGCATCTACGGCAAAGGGGCCGCACCTGCGTGTGCGCGCCTGCGGAGCGCTGTCCACTTCTACGGTCATTCACCGCGCCCGCGATCACTGTATCACAGTGGTACCAGTAAGTGCCAAGCCTAACCTCGGCCGAGTAGTGACGAGGTCAGGTCAAGGCCCTACTGGTATATAATAAATAAGCAGGAGAGTATAACAATATAATAAGAGACTGGAATTTAAACAAGGAGAACATAGCAAAGTAGCAACGCAGAACACAGGGATAACAGCAGGGTATCTCCCGAGATACCGTCTCGTAGTCCCAAAATAAAAGTGCAAGGAGATCTCCCGAGGTACCGCCTTGTAGTCTCAAAAGTAAATATGCAAGGAGAACTCCCGAGGAACCGCCTCGTAGTCTCAAACGTAAATGTGTAGGGAGATCTCCCGAGGAACCGCCTAGTAGTCTCAAAAGTAAATGTGCAGGGAGGATCTCCCGAGATACCGCCCCGTATTCCCAAAGTAAATACGCAGCTCAAAAAAATGAGTATAACGGGTTACAATAAGAAACCTATAATTTAGACTAAGTACAAGTCAAGAAAGAAGCGGGATTTACTAAACATGCTGCAAAGAGTTTAAGTAGGCAATTAGGACACGTAGACATGCTATTCTAGGCTAACAGGATAACTACACATGCTAGTATATTCAGATAAGATGAAAAACAGGCTATTACTCGGTAAAAATCAGGTTTTTCCACAAATAGCCCGTGTACGCACTCGTCACCTCGCGTACATGGCGCTCAAATATCATAACAACACCAAATCCTAACGCTTAAACCTCCATTTAGGGACTAAATGTCCCAAAACACTCCAAAACCAAAACAAACCCTCCCGCCAAGTCACAATAGCATAAAAGGATACGGGGAAAATAGTTAATTGGGAATCGGGGCAATAACTCTCAAGACGACCGGCCGGGTCGTCACATCTGCGATCATTCACCGCGCATGCGATCACTATATCGCATCTGCGGGCATCGCAGATGCGGAATTCACCTCGGACCTGCGACCCCTGGCACTCCTCCATTTTTCCGCTTCTGCGCTTGACTCTTCGCACGTGCTATCCCGCACCTGCGGTCTCCCCGCCGCAGGTGCGAAAACCCTACATGCCTGAAGACTTCAGAAATAACACAAACCTAACTTTTGATCTGTTAAGCACCCGAAACTCACCCGAGGCTCTCGAGACCTTAACTAAACATACCAACCAATCCTAAAACACCATACGAACATATTCGAGCCCTCAAACCGCATTAAACAATGCTAAATTCACGAATCATCCTCCGATTCAAACTTAAAGAACTTGAAACTTTCAATTCTGACAACCGATGCCGAAACTAACCAAACCACGTCCGATTGACCCCAAATTTTGCACACAGGTCATATTCAACCATACGGACCTACTCCAACTTCCGGAATTAGGATCCGACCCCGATATCAAAAAGTCCACTACCGGTCAAAATCTCCAAAACTTTGACTTTCGCCATTTCAAGCCTAAATGAGCTACAGACCTCCAACATACTATCCAAATACGCCCCTAAGTCCAACATCACCTAACGGAGCTAACGGAACTGACAGAACCCTATTTCGGAGTCGTCTTCACATAGTTTCGACTATAGTCCAAATCCTAAGGCCTAAACCTCCATTTAGGGACTAAGTATCCCAAAATACTCCAAAACCAAAATGAACCCTACCGGCAAGTCTCAATAGCAGAAAAGGATACGGGGAAAATAGGTAATAGGGGATCGAGGCTATAACTCTCAAGACGAACGGTCGGGTCGTCACAGTTTGCTTACAATAACAGCTACCTATTGAGCATTCAGATGGCTCCGTATGAGGCTTTATATGGGAGACGGTGTCGGTCTCCGGTGGGGAGGTTTGAGCCAGGTGAGGCTAGGCTATTGGGCACTAACTTAGTTCAGGATGCTTTGGAGAAGGTTAAATTTATTTAGGAGTGGCTTCGCATGGCGCAGTCTAGGCAGAAGAGTTATGCCGATAGGAAGGTCCATGATGTTGCTTACATGGTTGGGGAGAAGGTTCTGCTTAAGATTTCACCCCGTGAAAGGTGTGTTGAGGTTCGGGAAGAAGGGAAAGTTGAGCCCTCGGTATATTGAGCCTTTTGAGATACTTAAGAAAATTGGAGAGGTGGCTTATGAACTTGCTTTTCCACCTAGTATATCAGGTGTTCATCCAGTATTCCATGTATCCATACTCCGAATGTATGTCGGGGATCCGTCTCATATTCTAGATTTCAGTACAGTGCAGCTGGACTGTAATTTGACTTATGATGTGGAGCCGGTGACTATTTTAGACCTGCAGGTTCGAAAGCTGAGGTCAAAGTACATAACATCAGTGAAGGTATAGTGGAGAGGCCAGCCAGTCGGAGAATCTACTTGGGAGATTGAGCAGGAGATGCGGAGCAAATATCCACACCTATTTGAGACTCCAGGTATGATTCCAAACCCATTCGAGGACGAATGTTTGTTTAAGAGGGGGAGAATGTAACGACCCGACCTGTCGTTTTGAGTATTATAACACCGTTCCCTGATTTACTGGTCAAGTTATGATTTACAATTGTTTTATAACTTACCAGATTAGTTGGTTCGGGTCGGGAAGGATTTCGGAGTGAAATGAGACACTCAGTCTCATAATTAAAAAACTTAAGTTGGAAAAGTCGACCAGATATTGACTTATGTGTAAATGACCTCGGATTTGAATTCTGATGATTCCAATAGCTCCGTATGGTGATTTTGGACTTAGGAGCGTGTACGAAAAATTATTTGGAGGTCCGTAGTGGAATTAGACTTGAAATGGCGAAAGTCGAATTTTTGGGAAGTTTGACCGGGGGTGACTTTTTGATATCGGGGTCGAAATCTGATTCTGAAAATTTGAATAGGTCTGTTATATTATTTATGACTTGTGTGCAAAATTTGAGGTCAATCAGACGTGATTTGATAGGTTCCGGCATTGTTTGTAGAAATTGAAAGTTTCAAAGTTCATTAGGCTTGAATCTATGTGTAATTCGTGTTTTTAGCGTGTTTGAGAAGATTTGAAGATTCGACTAAGTTCGTATGATATTTTGGGACTTGATGGTATGTTTGGTTGAGGTACCGGGGGCCTCGGGTGAGATTCGGATGGCTAACAGATCATTTTGGACTTAGCATGTTGGCTGATAACTGCTGGTTTTTGTTGTTACTGGTTTCCTCTTACGCGTTCGCGAGAGATGTCTCGCGTTTCCGAAGGGTGTTTGTGGGCTGAAGAATTTTGTTCTTCGCGTTCACGAAGAAGAGGACGCGAACGTGAAGGTTTGGACTAAGGAAGCATCGCGTTCGCGGGGCAGTGGTCGCGTTCGCAGGGAGTGGGGTGTCAAAGTTTCGCATTCGCGAAGCTGGGCTCGCGTTCGCGTAGAAGGATGAAACAGACTTGGGCACCAGGCCCTAAGGCATCGCGTTCGCGGTTATGTAGACATGTTCACATAGTCCAAGCTAGGCATCGCGTTCGCGTAAGAGAATTTTTCGGGCAATCAAGTTTGTGCTTCGCAAACGTGGTCCGGGCAAAATTGAAAGTTCCAAAACGGGGGTTTTGAGTTCGTAACACAAAATTGAATTAGGAGCTCGGTAGAAGGCGATATTTAGAGAGATTTTGCGTGGATGTTTGGGGTAAGTGATTATGCCTTTGAATCCATCATTTAATGGGTGAATAAGTTTAAAAATTTAGAAAAACCCTCTTGGTTTAATTTGAAGATTTGAGGGTCGAGTTGAGGTCGGATTTTGGTAAAATTGATATGGTTAGACTAGTGGTTGAATGTGCTTTCGGATTTTGTAACTTTTGTCAGGTTCCGAGAAGTGGGGCCCATGGGCGATTTTTGAGTTAAATTTTGGACTTTTATGAAAAATTTATATTTTCATATAGAATTAATTCCAATAATTTTTATTGACTAAATCGGAATATTTGCGGCTAGATTCGAGGTGTTTGGAGGCCAATTCACTAGGCAAAGACATTGCAGAATAAAGAATTACACGGTTTGAGGTAAGTAATAGTTTTAAATTTGGTCCTAAGAGTATGGAACCCCGGATTATGCGTTATGTGATTGGTTTTGAGGTGACGTACATGCTAGGTAATGGGCGTGTGGGCGTGTGCCGCAGGAATTGTGACTTAGTCAATTCCATGGAACTGTGTAGTTGAATAATATATTGATACCCCTATATTTTTCCATGTATTAGGGAAATTGAACTATGAATCATGTCTAAACCATGTGTTGACACTGTTAGGACCCACAGAGGTCGTGTACATGTTGAATTATCTGTTAAATTACTATTTGTACTCAGTCACGATTTTACTTGTATATTACATCTCAGTCTATCTTATTCATTATTGATGCATCATATCATTGTTGTTGGGTTGCTTATCATGATTTCTGAGAGCCCGAGAGACTGGAGAGGGTGATGACTGAATGAGGCCGAGGGCCTAATTATGAGGATATTTATAGGATCGGGCTGCACGTCGCAGCATGTTTCATTGATTTATACCATGATTGGCTTGTTATAGCGCTTGAGCTGAAGGAGCCCCTCCGGAGTCTGTACACACCCCCAATGAGTACAGGTACCTACTGAGTGCGAGTGCCGAGTGCAGAGTGATTGAGAGGAATGATTGACTGTGAGGAATGAGTAACTGGGAGGAAAGAGTGACTGTGAGGTTGGAGTGAATGGGAGGACTCGGTGACTGTTACTCTGAGAGGATGCATTGATTTCATTATTGCTGCATTTCAGCGGTTAAAATCACTGTTTTAAAATTTTTTAAAAGACATTATCTTCTGTTTCAGTCGAATGATATGAAATTACTGTGGAGTTTTAAATGTTGAACTTGAAAGCATGCCTATCTTTTTATGTAGGAAATTACTGTATTTGGACTTAGCTGTGAAGCTCGTCACTATCTTCTGTTCTTTATAGTATTGTTACTTACTGAGTTGGTTTTACTCATACTACACCCTGCACTTTGTGTACAGATCCAGGTGATCCCGGACACAGTGGGTATTGATTCTTTCACACAGTTGATTTTTCGGAGATTCAGAGGTAGTTGTTATGTTTCGCAGACCTTGTCTCTCTTTCTCTATCCTTTTGTTTATTGTATTTGGTCTCAGATTATTATAGAACGGGTTTCCCAGACTGGTAATATATAGATACACATGTACTCAGTGACACTGACTTTTGGGAGTGTATTTATACCCAGTATTTGTGGGATTTTTCTATTAAATTTATATATTATGTTTTCAAACTTAAAAGAAATTGTGGCTTATTGAGATTATCGGCTTGCCTCGTATTGAGATAGGCGCCATCACGATATGCGGATTTTGGGTCGTGACAAGTGCCACGTTGCAAAAGAAGTGTATCTTAGACACATTTTAGAAAGGTTGAGTATGTAAAGTGATTTTCGTCCGCAAAAAATGTGTAAAAGCGATTTGATCTATAGTTCATGTGGTAACTTACGTATTTTGCGTTTTATAAATAAACACCCAACTTTTACTGCATTGCACCAGGTAACTAAACTATTTTTTGTAACGACTATCACGATCACTAAACTAGTTATTGTAACAGAAAAAAGTCAATCAACATTACCAAAGTATCATAAAAATATCTCATTTATTTTCTTCAAGTGCCTTCTTGTGGTATTTAGGCACAGTTGAAAGTCAATACCCATAAAGTCAAACTCCATTACCTAGTTTAGCTTGTAAGATAAAGTAGGTAATTAGCATAAGAATGTGTTACTTTCTGTATAGAAAATTATGTTTTAAATCTTTTCTGTATTATCTAGTACTAGTATATGAAAGAATTTTCTATTGATTTTCCCACTACTAGTTAATAGGTTTAACTTTATACTAAATTTATGAATTTAAAACTAAAATTGAGATTTTTAAAAAAAATTATATATATATATATATATATATATATATATATATATATATCTATTTTTTGTGTCAAAAATTCTAAGTTCATCCAAACACAGCCAACTGGATATTGACTTGCCCACAATGAAATTAAGGGGTATCTACCACTAATTTCCAACTAGTTGATACATTCTTTTGTCAACTAGTTTCCAACTCATCAATGCTTATGATTAGACATAACTAAGCTCAACAACCTCCTATTTGTTTTTTATCATTTACTGACGGTATTTAACAAAAAAGATTTTTTTGTGAGATTTGTAATTTGAAATCTGTAAGATATTGTTGTGGTTTCAAAAACGTGTTATTAAAAATATAAAAAAAAATATTATCAAATATAAAATATTATCATTTTTTCTAAGAACGGACTAATAAAAAAATATTGCCACGTAAAATAAAGAATTGAGCTAAGGGGTAGTAAGTCTTCTGTTCAGAAAGTTCTGATCTGTATGGTATGGCCAAATGAGATCATATTTCATCACCGTTGGACACTTTGGAAACACAAATAATTTTAGAATTGATCGATCACTTGCTTAAAAAGTACTTCCCAAGAAATGTCATTGCTGACACGATTTCAGTTCAAAGTAAGAACTGAAACTGCTGCTATTCAATGATATAGTTGATAAAAGATAAATACACAATGAAAATAAAAAAAAAAAGGGAAAATGAAGATGAAGACTTAAAGCTAATTTACAAATGATGGTAGTGATATGAATATATCAATGAATAGAGAGTTGACAAACTCCTCGTATCCTTCTATTTCATCATGCTAATTGCTAAAGATAGAAATCTGTTTGTAGTTGTTTTCTTGCTGGGAAGTAGAGGAGGTGGCCAGTAGACTGCTACCCACCCCTTACGTTCTTGCTTCAACTATGTTACGATCAGAAGCTGATTCCGAATTTAAATATTATGAATTTCGATAGTAATTAACTTCAAGTTAATACTACAATTAATGATAACTTGATTCACAATCAAACATTTATGAATATTGGTGAGTTTCATAATAGTATATATATGGGGTATGAACAAAAGTTTACCGAATTTACATGAACATGTAACCAAGCCTCTATATCCGCCCATGCCGCCCATGCTTACAGTATATACACATTACAAAGTATTTTATTGTGGCCATTTTTTGAGGAAAACAAATTATTCCACTTTATGGGAAAAACAATTTAGTCACACGATGTTTATATTAAATCAATATTAATATTTATTAAAATCACAATTAAAATGAGAATATGTATCGTTTAATCATAATTAAATTATTACTTTTTTATTACAATTCATTTGTATGCATCCATTAGTTACAACGTGTACGAATAAATTCTTTCCCTTAAAGTTTTTTACTGGTCAATAGTCGTTCGCTATATACAGATTTAGTTTAAGAACAGCATTTATAATGTAAATACATACAGGAATTCATTAAAGTAAATTAAAGTTAACGGAATAGGCAAAGGAGGAAAATTCAGGATAACATGTCTTGGGAGTATTTGTCATGACCCAAAATCTCACCTGTCGTGATGGCGCTATCTCACTACTAGGCAAACAATCTCAATACACCACTATATCATTTAGGTTTGAAAACAAATATTTAAATGCAACGGAAAAATTCTCACAATACAGATAAAAATCACTCCCCAAAACCTGGTGTCACTGAGTACATGAGCATCTAATATGAATACAATATCTGACTGATAAAACTTACTGTCTGAAAGTATAGAACAGTACAATAACTGAAGGAAAGAGAGACAAAGTCAGCGGACGCCAGGCAGCTACCTTGTTAGTCTCCAACTGGTAACACACTGAAGTCAAACAGCCGTCGTGTCCGAAAGCACCTGGATCTGCACAAAAGGTGCAGAGTGTAGTATGAGTACAACCAACTCAATAAGTAACAAAACTAACCTCTGGGCTGAAAGTAGTGACGAGCTCTGCAGGTACAGTCCAGTATAAATAATGGTACAGAAATGTAGGCATGCTTTCAAGTTCAACAGTTAAACTCAGTACAAATGAAATAGATCAATATTGCATGATATAAGGAATATAACATCTCAGTAGAGAGACTTCATGTAAATACTGGTCACAAATTATTTGGTCACTCGGTACTGTTTATGGCCAATCCAGCCCAGAGGTCTTCCAACCCGTATATATATACACATCGACTGACAGTCAGTCACTCAATACAATATAAAGCCAATCCAACCCTGGGGTAATTGATGGAGGCAAAACCTACACCACTATAGAGTAGAGAGGATGGTCGATGCAGTTTTACCTAACGAGTTCGGGATCGATTTTTACAGGGAGTTAATTTGGTTTAGAGTTGGGTATCCAACTAATCTAAATGTGCGTGCTGTTCCTAATTGCACTTCCAAACATTATTGCGAATGATTCTATTCTAATTTTATACTATTGTATGCTAAGTGTAAGCTAAGTACAATATTTTTGGT
Source organism: Nicotiana otophora (assembly GCA_000715115.1). Taxonomy (NCBI): domain Eukaryota; kingdom Viridiplantae; phylum Streptophyta; class Magnoliopsida; order Solanales; family Solanaceae; genus Nicotiana; species Nicotiana otophora. The sequence goes on along the minus strand of AWOL01S0027847.1, from coordinate 34,917 downwards.
GAAAGTTTTCAAGTGTTAAAAGGTACTAGGGAAGTGATTTCCGCCTAGGTGAGTATCTAATGGGTATCAAGAATCTAGGACAAGCTTGTTATGATTGGGGTCGTGATATAGCCATCACACATAAGTGCTCACTCTATACCTCTCAGTAGTTTGAGTGACTTTGCCCGATTTGGCTTTCTCAAGCCCAAATGGGTGTTTATAAAATACAAGTGAAATTAGCTCAAGTCGGGTATTACTATCTCTAAGTTCAACCCTTTAATTGGGGCTATCAATCTCTTGAGTTCACCCCAATTCTTTGTTAGCCTAATTTTCCTAGACTTAGTCTCTCTTTCTCAAGAAGAGCCTAAGTCATAAAGGCATGAGTCAGTATTTGCAACCAATAATTCTATAATTTTAGCATGAATTAGGCTAAATATCACTAACCCATAAACAATTAAGCCCTAAAATTCAAGACCCATTAAATACCATACTAGGGTTGGGTCACAAATCTAGCTATGGGGTCTAGCTACTCATAATAACAGCAGAAATTAAAGATAAATAAGAAATATAAGTCATAATATTAAAGAACAATATGAAAATCTAAAGTTTGAAAGTAAATCTATTCTAAATTTGCCCAAAAAGGGAAAATCCAGCCGTTCACGTGCTCTACTAAATAAAACTTAACCTAAAATTGATAAAAGGATCTATTTATACTAGGCTGAAAATTTCGGATAAAACTTTCCCCGCGTAGGTTTCGTGGACGTGTAATTCTGACCGCGTCCGCGCTTGGGCTTTCGCGGTCGCGTAATACTGAGCGCGGTCTGCGTTTCTTCATATCTGGGCCTGGGTAGATCATTGTTTCGCGGACCACGTAAAGTTCACCACGTCCGCGTAAGATTAATTCGCGGCCGCATAATTTGGACGCGGGCCGCGTTCTTCATTTGAGCCCAAACTGTAGAGTCTCTGAACCTCGAACCACGCTCTCAGCGAAAATCCCATCGCGGCTGTGCTTTTCCAACGCGGTTAGCGGTGATTTTAGTATTCAAAGCAGCTTCTCTGAACCTACTTTCGCAGACTGCGTAATAGTGGCCGCCTCAGCGGTGATCCTTACGCGGCCGCGCTTTTCTGCCTCTCTCAGCGCTCCAGTCTCAGCCTTGGATTCGTGCAAGTTTGACTCTTTCATGAGTCGATTATGGTTTTTTTGCCTCATTTTGACCAAACCCTGCAAGCAAGCACATTAAGTTAGTTTTCGGGAATACCTTTACGTATTTTTGACCCAAAACCTAAGCAAAATATAGCAAATAATAGGTTAAAACCCCTAGTTATCAACTCTCCCAAACTTAAGCTTTTGCTTGTCCTCAAGAAAACAAGGTAATTCCCACCTCCACAAGAAAAAGAAAAGAAAATGTCAGCTTTCCTAAGGTGACTTTATCAAGCATCAATTGGGACTAACAGTTATCCTCAACACAAATGCATTATCAACAACATCATGCTATGACTTCTTGAGTTCCATAGTTCTAATGTGACATAAAAGCATCAAGAGTTGACTCAATTCATCAAGGAAGCTCGCTCTCTCATGTAGGTCATTGTGGATCCTAGATTTCTCCTCCTCTACTCTCCATGAGCTAATCTCACCTTATAGAATGTGACACTCAAAATAGGGATTGTAAAGAAGTGTGCTCATCACTCTCAAAAGAATGTCACAAGTCCGGCTCTAAGTACCATAAGCTTGCCCCTCATGTAAATCACCACTAATGTAAGCTCACTCAATTTGAAATCCTATAGGGCTTTAGCGGGATGTAATGAAGGCTTTTTGGATCAAGGTAGGAAATAAAGAACTATGATGGTTTCATCTTTCCTTAAGCACTCTATTTTCGCATTTCGGTTCATACTTTCTTGACTCTTTGAGTCATTTTCTTCATCCTCAGGGGAACTAGAGAGACACATTGTCACTCTTTCTTGTTCATGAAAAGCCTTTTTTCTCCTTTTCTCATCACTCCATCCCTTTCAACATTGTTTTCTTTGAATCCCTTCAACCTCTGTTTTTTGACATATTTCTTTTTAACTCTTCATCGTTTTCTTTGCCTTTCCTTTTCATCAATTCTTTTTGTTCTTTATACCTTTCATCACTTTGAAATTCCTCGTCTCTCCCCCAAACTTGTGTTTTTGCTAATTGCTCATCATGAATGCTAAGGAAAGATTGGGTGCCAAGAGAGGGTCATTATAAAACGGATGAAGGCTTGTAATGTGGCTATTGAATGAAAAAAATAAAAACTTAGGCTTAAAGGGGTTGACTAGGAATATCATATTGGTAGGCTATGGAAGCTTTCATAGTTCAATTGGGACCAAGGACAGCCTACAATCACTTCTTAAGTCGAGCTACACTTAGAATTTTGCCTAGACAAATATTCAGGGCGAGTTCTAGACTTATTGGCACGGGACTTGGACTTGCAATTCAATACCTCATCTCTCTCTCAAGCTAATGGATTATTAAAGAGAACAGAGTCGAGGGCCCACAATAACCCTAGCTAAGATTGAAGATCACAGATGGCTCAGAGAAACCACTTGATGATAGTTATAGTCAACTCTAGAGTCTAAAGGTCACAACTAGAGCTATTCTTTGTCAATCAACTTGTTTCTAACCATGAGGTCGAAGGTAAATGTGTTAGTATCAAGTGAAGCCTGCTTTAGACACTTTTATTCATTACTACTACATATCAGAGAAAAAAAGAAAAACAGACTCAATCCCTTAAGAAGGTTATCACGCCATCAATCATTGGGAAGAGCCACTCGGTTCACACACAATATCCACCTTTGGAAAAAAATCATGGAATTAAGAAAATCAAAGGTTTATTGATCACGCAAAAATGTGAAAAGAAGCTAAAACTCAAAAAGAAGCTACCAAAGGAAATAAGAAGCTAAGCTATTAAGGAAAAATACAAAATAAGTTATAAAGTAAACTACGGAAAGTAAAATGAATATGTACAATAATGGAGTGAACCGAATATATACAAACTGGAGATGAATATATACATGGAATGGTAAAGTTTTATACATACCAAAAGTGAAAAATAACGAAAGTGAAAATGACGATAAGTAAAAATAAAGGAAAATAGTATCATAATTATTACATGTCAGTCATCAAATCAAAATAAGACCACCCCCCAAATAAAAGATAGCATTGTCCTCAATGCTAAAAGAAAAAATAAGATTAGGGAAGGGATAGAGAGTAAATAAAACTCCCTATGTGGTCTCTGTCTACATGGGGTCAGGCTCACTAGTGGGGACCTCGGACTACATAAGATCATCAACTCCCTCCGGGTCTTCCAACTGTATCTCCAGGTCCTCTGACTGGGGCACCACAAATCCTCTCACCGGCTCTCTGTCAGCCTCCTGCTCTGATGCCTGTGCTATCTGTGCTACAGTGGAAGTCTCCTCCATAAGCAGGTCCAGTGGAATATCTCCGGTAGAAGTGAACTTCTCTACCTCATTTCTCAGCAGCTCCACTGACTCTTTTGAAGCTTGAGTCTTCTTCATCATTTTGACCTGCTTGCCCAGCTCCTTGATCACCTTCCCATGAGTATCTAATTTCTCCAGGATTTTCTTTTGGTTGTCCAGGAGCTTCTTCTGGTTGTCCAGAAGCTCCTTCAATGAATCCTCCACTAATGGAGGTACTTGAAGTTGTACTGGGGATGCCTGTGTTGCGACTGCACTGGATAAGACAGGCAAATTTGATGTAGCTACCTGCAACTAGTTGTTGACATTGGATAGCGTCTGAGAGACCCGCAGTGAAGTCTAAGGATATGCGGAAGATGAGGGCACAGATAATAGGGCTGTGAAAGATGGCCCGGATGAGGGAGGTAGCATAGCAACGGAAGAACCCTCCGCTGTGGAAGGCTCGGAACTAGTAGCCACTACCATTGGCTCTTCAGACTAGCTAGTGGAGGTAGTGGCTTTGCCTTTGGACTTCGAGTTGTCTACTCCCTGAAGGTTGTACCAAGATAATGGCCTTTTCGGCTTCACCATTGTGTCAAAGTATCTCCCCTCAACCACCTGGTCCTCTAGGTACATAGTGATGAAATTGGGGTAAGGGTAGGAACTTTCTTCCTTCCCGGTTGCCTTAGATATGTTCTGGGCCATGAGGTTCCCCACATTTATTGGGTACCCCGCCATGATGGATGCTATGAGGATTGCCCGGGGGAGTGGAATGTCACTGTCATGCTGGCACGGATCAAGGCGGCTGCAGACGGAGGTGCACCACCCTTTGGCTTCAAAGCTAGGGGTGTTTCTGGCAATTGAGACTCCCGGTGTAAGCCAGACCAGTGTTGTCCCTGGTATGGCTATCACCTCTACTACCCATGGACGGGCTGCTTCATCTAATGACAACTTATGTATGTATAGAGCAGCGTCTACATCATCAAACCTGGCATATGTATTCAAACTTTTGCCATCGAACCGGATCTTCTTATTTTGTACCTTAGTCATATAGGTACCCTTTTTGATGTGGGCAACATTGGCGCAGAATTCCTTGACTAGGTACTCATTTGCTTCCGGCAACTTGCTAGTGAATAATTTCCACCCCACTCTTTCATCAAATTGTCTCTTCACATTCGGGTTGTGAGGGAGAAGGTCTATTTCTATGAAATGTCGCTCAAGGGTGAGCTTCTTTTGTGGCCACCATTCCCGGAATTTGTGGTAGGCCTTCTCACTCACGAACCTATCTTGCCACACTGCCGGCTTCCTTGATCTAATCAACCCCCCTCATGGGTATCACCTCATCTCGCGTCATCCGGAACCTCTTCTTCATCATCAATATCAATAGGAGCACTTGTTGAGGCCGGAGTTGCAGCGGGTGGGGGAGATGGTGTTGAAGTCTCACTACCTCCTTCTGAGCCATCAGACGACTCAGATGAGGAGGTGGGTTGATTGACGAGATGTAAAGGTTGAGATTGAGCCTCGGGTTATTGTGCAGATTCTCCCTCGGAAATCTCCCGGGAAGGGAGGTATTCACTAGTATCCGAGGAGTCAGCCTGAGGTCTTACATGTGGGGACTTTTTGCTAATAATCTTCTGAGGTGCTAAGGGTGCAGTCTACTTCCCTTTGCCTCGGCCTAGGGAGGAGTCTCCCCTCCCTTTTGATTTGTCGGTACCACCACGAGATCGCATCATTATATGCACACACAATTAGTGAAAGATCATTAGTATTGTGGTTCAATGAATCCTTAAAGAAATGCAGATGAAATGAAACAGTGCTTCCCAAAATAGTGCACCGCGGACCGGGGAAAAATGGGTGCGGCCGCGGAAGCGCCATCACGGACTGCGTAAAAATGGGCGCGGCCGCGAAGAGGTTGGACTCAGACTACCAACTCTCTAATCATGGTCTCCGCGGACCGCAAAATTTAGGACGCGGCCGCAAAAGATCAAACGCGGACCGCGTAAAAATGGACGCGGCCGTGAAAGCAATTTGTTAATTTGTTAAGTCAACCACTGACCGCGGAAAAATCACCGCGTTCGCAAATATATAAGCCTACCCAGTTCGCACAAAAGCATGAATGCAGACCACATAATTTGGACCGCGGTCCGCGAAATTCAAATCATACTGGCACTGATGAATTATTTAAGACCTAGGGTTTTGGTGCAAAATTTTAGGCAATTAACAGGTATAGGGAACAACCCTATCCCCCATTAGGCATTAAACATTACCCACATGCAATTTTAGCATCAATCAAGCATCATTTTGAAATCATGAGATGTGTTAAACCCTAAAAAAAGAAAAAGTAAAACTAGAAGAAAAGAAAATCAAAAGATGAAATTAATGTAAAGATTTGAGCATACCAAATGTAGATTTGTAGTAGGAAATTGTTTCTTGATAAATGGGATATGAAATTGAAAGTGTAAGAAGGGAAAGATGAACAGTTGTCTATTTCGGTGAGAGTGTCAGGTTCGAAAAGTGTAGAAGTCCTAAGGACTTCCTATTTATACCAACCCCATAGGTCCCACCAACTTACCTGCGAGCGGTCCGTGGAATTCCACCTCGGTCCGTGCTTTTTACCTTTCAAAGAGCCTTTTCAGAAACAGGTCCGCTGAGAGCAGATTAACGGGTGCGGCCGCGTAAGATCAATGTGGACCGCGAAATTACGAACGCGGACGTGAATACAACTTCAAAGAGTTGATATTCTGGACTTTTCAAGTCCGCGTCCGCTGAAAATTTGCGCCCCTGCGAAAAGCTCTTGCTGACTGCACAAACAATTCCTACACAAAGCTCACAACCAGTTAGTTCAAAATAAAGCCTGATCTAAGAAGAAAATCAAAAAAGAAAGAAAAATACATGGGTTGCCTCCCAAGAAGCACCAGATTTAACGTCGCGGCACGACGCATGTTACCAACATCATTGGAAATTGATCAAGGCCACCACATGGCTGTCATCAAACTTGCCGAGGTAATGCTTCACTCAGTGCCCATTAACTCTGAAGATTTCACCATTTTTGTTTTTCAAGTCAAGATCATCAAACGGAGTCACGTGCACCACCTCAAAAGGGCCACTCCATTTTGACTTGAGCTTTCTAGGAAACAGTCGTAACCGAGAGTTGAATAGAAGAACCAAGTCACCCTCCTTGAATTCTTTGTTCCGGGCATATTTGTCATGTAAGTACTTCATCTTGCACTTATACAAGGACGAGCTCGAATAGGCATGAAACCGGAATTCATCAAGCTCATTGAGTTGCTCTACCTGGAGATTGGTCGCTACATCCCATTCAAGGTTTAACTTCTTGAGTGCCCACATGGCCTTGTGCTCTAACTCAACCGGAAGATGGCATGCTTTCCCAAATACCAACCGGTATGAAGACATACCAATTGAAGTCTTGTACACAGTTCTATAAGCCCACAAAGCATCGTCAAGTTTCCTTGACCAATCTACCTGGTTTGCATTGACAGCTTTTGATAATATGCTCTTTATCTCCCTGTTGGAGACCTCAACTTGTCCACTAGCCTGGGGATGATAAGGGGTTGACACCTTATGATTGACACCATACTTGGAAAGTAAAGTGTCGAAGGCCTTGTTGCATAAATGAGAACCCCCAACACTGATGATCGCCCTAGGAGTGCCAAACCTTGTGAAGATATTTTTTTTAAGAATGCCACCACACTCCGTGCCTCATTATTGGGCAAAGTTACAGCTTCAACCCACTTGGAAACATAATCAACAACAACCAGAATGTAAGTGTTACCACACGAACTCACAAAAGACCCCATGAATTCTATGTTCCACACGTCAAAAATATCGATCTCAAGAATAGTGGTGAGAGTCATTTCATTCTTTTTGGAAATTCCACCAGCTCTTTGGCATTCATCATACCTCTTAACAAGCTTACTTGCATCTTTATACGGGGTAGGCCAATAAAATCCACAGCTAAAAACCTTTGAAGCAATTCTTGCCCCACCATGATGACCACCGTAGGGAGAGGAATGGCAAGCATCAAGAATATTCATTTGCTCCTCTTCCGGGACACATATCCGGATCACACCATCATTGCAAATCTTGAAAAGATAGGGCTCGTCCCAATAATAACCCAAGCTGTACCATTTGAGTTTCTTCCTTTGGTTAGAAGAGAGCTCACTCGGGACAATGTCAGTCACAAGAAAGTTAGCCACATCGGCGAACCAAGGCATACCATTCAAAGACACGGAGAGGAGTTGTTTATCCGGGAACAAATCACTAATTTCGAGGCCATCGTGGGGCCTCCCCTCCTCTTCTAAGCGGGACAAGTGGTCTGCCACTTGATTATTACTTCCTTTTATATCAATGATTTCAAGGTTAAACTCTTGAAGCAGAAGAATCCATCTCATCAACCTAGCCTTCGAGTCCTTTTTGGTCATCAAGTAACGGAGTGCCGCGTGATCGGTGTGCACAATCACTTTGGCACCCATGAGATATGGCTTGAACTTTTCCATGGAGAATACAATGGCTAATAACTCTTTCTCGGTCACTGTATAATTGACTTGGGCATCATTCATCATTTTGCTTGCATAATAGACCGGATGAAATATCTTGTTGACCCTTTACCCAAAACCTGCTCCTACCGCAACGTCACTAGCATCGCACATGAGCTCAAATGGTAAGCTCCAATTGGGTGCATTAATGATGGGAGTGTTTGTCAATTTATACTTGATAAGCTCAAAATATTTCATGAAATCTTCATTGAACACAAACTTTGCATCCTTTTCTAGCAGCTTGCACAAGGGGTTCACCACTTTTGAGAAATCCTTGATGAACCTTCGGTAGAACCCCGCGTGCCCAAGAAATCTCCTAACTCCCTTAACGTAAGTAGGAGGAGGGAGTTTTGAAATAACTTCAATCTTCACTTTGTCCACTTCAATACCGTTCTTTTGAGATCTTATAGCCGAGGAAAATGCCCTCCTCGACCATAAAGTGGCATTTTTCCTAATTAAGCACTAGGTTGGTCTCTTCACATCGGGCCAACACTTTGTCAAGATTATCCAAGCATTATTCAAATGAGTCCCCCACAATACTAAAATCATCCATGAACACTTCGAGGAAGTCCTCTACCATATTCATAAATATTGCCATCATACACCGCTGAAAGGTAGCCGATGCATTACACAAACCAAACGGCATCCATGAGAATGCAAATGTGTCATACGGAGATGTGAAGGTGGTTTTCCCTTGATCTTTCGGTGCAATGAGAATCTAGTTGTACCCTGAGTACCCATCCAAAAAGAAATAGTAGGCACGCCCGGCAAGTCTGTCCAACATTTGATCAAGAAAGGGCAATAGAAAGTGGTCTTTGCGGGTCACTTTGTTCAGCTTTCTGTAGTCCATACATACCCTCCATCCAGTGACAGTACGAGTGGGGATCAACTCATTTTTCTAATTTGTGACCACAGTCATACCTCCCTTCTTTGGCACACATTGTATCGGTGAAGTCCATGAACTATCCCAAATAGGGTACACAACTCCCGCATCAAGCCACTTGATAATTTCCTTCTTGATGACCTCTTGCATAGCCTCTTTCAACCTCCTTTGATGTTCCACATAGGGTTTGGCATCATCTTCTAGTATAAATTTGTGCATGCAAAAGGCGGGCTTATTCCCCGAATGACAGCCAAAGTCCATCCAATTGCCTTTTTTCTTCTTTGAAGCACCGCAAGGGTGGAGTCTACCTGCACGTTAGTTAGGCAAGCAGAAAGAATAACAGGTAATGTAGAAGAAGGGCCTAAGAATTCATACCTGAGGTGTGAAGGCAAAGTCTTCAACTCCAATGTTGGTGGCTCCTTGATTGAGGGCATTGTTGGTAGAGTCTTTCGGTTTTCCAAGTCCAAGGAAAGTTTACGGGGGCCATATGAGTAGGATCTCATTCCTTGCAATGCATTTGCACATTGAACCAAGCCTTCCTTTTCATCATCCTCATGGTTTAACAACACAGCTTCTAAAGGGTCTTCCACAATTATCATGGCACTCGTGTCATCAACTATATCCTCCGTCACAAGATCCACAAAAGAGCAAACTTCATTGCTATTTGGTTGCCTCATTGATTTACACACGTGGAATACAACTTTTTCATCGCCCACTCGGAAGGTGAGCTCTCATGCTTCCACATCAACCAATGCCTTCCCTGTTGCTAGGAAAGGTCTCCCCAATATTATAGGCACCTCATAGTCGACTTCGCAGTCGAGAATCACAAAATCAGCAGGCAAAATAAACTTGTCGACCCGGACTAGAATATCATCAATAATACCAAGCAGCCTTTTCATTGTCCGATCCGCCATTTGTAATCTCATAAAAGTAGCTCTTGGTTGCCCAATACCTAGTGTCTTGAACACGGAATATGGCATCAAATTAATACTTGCTCCCAAATCACAAAAGGTTTTTGCAAAATCGGCGCTACCAATGGTGCATGGAATTGTAAAGGCACCGGGATCTTCAAGCTTTGGAGCCATCGAGTGCACAATGTCACTCACTTGATGAGCCATTTTGATGGTCTCACAATTCATAGATCTCTTCTTAGTTACCAAGTCCTTCATGAACTTGGCATATCCCGGCATTTGTTCGAGAGCTTCCACCAAGGGCACATTGATTGACAAACTTTTCATCATCTCAATAAACTTCTTGAATTGGTTTTCATTATTTTTCTTTGCAAGCCTTTGAGGATACAGTGGAGGAGGCCTTGGAAAAGGGGTCTTGGCTTTAGGCACTACCGTTTCCGGTATGTCTATCACGTGTTCCCTAGACGGGTTCACATCATTTTGAGTCTCCTCCATGTTGTCATCAATATCGATCCTCACTTCATCATTCACATTCTCATCATTGGCTTGAATCTCATCATCTTCTTGCAACACAACATCGTCACTCACAGTCTTCTTTGGATTAGAGGTACTTGCATCTCCACCTCTACCGCTTCTTGTGGTCACCGCCATAACATGGCCTGTATTGTTCCCACCCTTCGGGTTTACTACCGTATCACTTGGTAGTGTCCCCTTAGGGTGAGTATTCAATGCTTGAGAAATTTGACCCACTTGTACTTCCAAGTTGCGAATAGAGGTAGTATGGGAGGCTATTTGGGCATCGGAGTCAGCATTCCTTTCCATCATTTGTTTGAACATACTCTCTATCCGCCCCATCTCATTGTTTGAAGAACTTTGCCCTTGAGACGAATATAGAGGCGGATTGTTAGGTTGTTGATACATCGGGGGCCTTTGAAAGCCCGACCCCCGGTTGCCTTGATTATTATTATTCCACCCCCCTTGGTTTTTATTGCCGCCCCAATTATTATTGTTGTTCCCCTAATTCTGATTGTTGTTCCCCCAATTGTTTGAGTTGTTGTTGTTGCCATTATTCCAATTCCCTTGGCCTTGGTTGCCCCAATTTTGATTGTTCCCTTGCGATCTCCATTATTGATTTGGAGCATTACTCTGTTGACCTTGGTAGTTATTGACATATAACACTTCCTCACTTTGATCATCATAAGAATCGTCTTGATTGTAACCACTACCAATTTGCTCATATTGATCTTGATTGTTTTGCACTTGTTGACCACGCTGTCTCCTCTTGTTGAACATGACATTTACCCCTTCCATGGCATTTACTTGCTTTGTCCCTTGAACTTGCTGAAGCTGGGCCTTTGCTAACTGATTCATAGTAGTTGTCAACTCGGTTATGGCTTGTCCATGATCATAAAGTTCCTTGTGAAGATGGATGACATTAAGGTCACCCTAAGGAATATTTTCCCGACTCTGCCAAGCTGAGGATATGTCAGCCATCTCATCAAGTATGTCACAAGCATCAGCATAAGACATTTTCATAAAATTTCCCCCAGCTAGCTGATTCACCACACACTGGTTGGTCGTGTTGATTCCCCTATAGAATGTCTATTGAATCATTGTTTCAGTCATATCATTGTTTGGGCATTCCTTGACCATTGTCCGATATTGCTCCCAGATTTCATGTAAGGGTTCAGTAGGTTCTTGTTTAAAGGCTAAGATCTCATCCCCTAATGCTGCCATATGACCCGGTGAGAAAAACTTGGCTATAAGCTTTTCTGCCAACGCATCCCACGTGTGTATGGAGTGGTTGGGTAGCCTCTCGAGCCATTCCAAAGCTTTCCCTCTAAGTGAAAATGGGAAAAGTCTCAATCTCATAGCGTCCTCCGACACGTTCGTCTGTTTGCTCCCCCAGCATGTGTCTACAAAACCCTTTAGATGCTTGTTTGTGTTCAGATGAGGAGCTCCAGTGAAAAAGCCCCTTTGCTCAAATAGGGTCAGCATGACATTTGTAATTTGAAAATTGCCTGCCCAAATCCAGGGCAGGACAATTGCACTTGCGTAAACTTCATTGGGTAGCACTCGGTGTGCTGCCCGTGGAGGAGGTGGAGGAGGGTTTGGAATGTTATCATTAGCCTAGCGGCCTCTTCTTTGGACTTGAGGTTCTAGATTAACCTCATCCTCACCATTGTCATCTACCTCTTCCCCCGGAAGAACATGTCCGAGAGCATCATTATGAGCCATTTGGTACCTAAAGCGATTGATACACAAAAGTTAGAAAAATAGAAGATGAGAAAAACAAGACACATAAATAGTTAGATAGATAGCCAACACCATCTAACTCCCCGGCAACGGCACCAAAAAGTGATCGAGGCCAAACCTACACTACTATAGAGTAGTAAGGATGGTCGATGCAGTGTTACCCAACGAGGTCGGGATCAATTTCCACAGGGAGTTAATTTGGTTTGGAGTTGGGTATCCAACTAATCTAGATGTGCGTGTTGTTCCTAATTGCACTTCCAAACATTTTTGTGATTGATTCTATTCTAATTTTATACTATTGTATGCTAAGTGTAAGCTAAGTATAATATTTATGGTGAAAGTTTTCAAGTGTTAAAATACACTAGGGAAGTGACTTCCGCCTAGGTGAGTATCTAATGGGTATCAAGAATCTAGGACAAGCTTGTTATGATTGGGGTCGTGATATAACCATCACACATAAGTGCTCACTCTATACCTCTTGGTAGTTTGAGTGGCTTTGCCCGGTTTGTCTTTCTCAAGCCCAAATGGGTGTTCAGACAATACAAGTAAAATTGGCTCAAGTCGGGTATTACTATCTCTAGGTTTAACCCTTTAATTGGGGCTATCAATCTCTTGAGTTCACCCCAGTTCCTTGTTAGCCTAATTTTTCTAGACTTAGTCTCTCTTTCTCAAGAAGAGCCTAAGTCATAAAGGCATGAGTCAGTGTTTGCAACCATTAATTCTACAATTTTAGCATGAATTAGGCTAAATATCACTAACCCATAAATAATTAAGCCCTAAAATTTAAGACCCATTAAATACCCATACTAGGGTTGGGTCACAACTCTAGATATGGGGTCTAGCTACTCATAATAACAGCAGAAATCAAAGATAAAGATAAAATATAAGCCATAATATTAAAGCACAAGATGAAAATCTAAAGTTCGAAGGTAAATCTACTCTAAAATTGACCAAAAAGGGAAAAACCAGCCGTTCACGTGCTCTACTAAAAAACAACTTAACCTAAAATTGATAAAAGAATCTATTTATACTAGGCTGAAAATTCCGGACAAAAATGCTCTCGCGGAGGTTTAGCGGACGCGTAATTCTGACCGCGTCCGTTCTTGGGCTTTCGCGGCTGCGTAATAGTGAGCGCGGTCCGCGTTTCTTCATATATGGGCCTGGGTAGATCTTCGTTTTACGGACCGCGTAATGTTCACCGCGTTTGCGTGAGATTATTTAGCGGCCGCGTAATTTGGATGCGGACCGTGTTCTTCATTTGAGCCCAAACTGTAGAGTCTCTGAACCTCGAACCACGCTCTCAGCGAAAATCCCCTCGCGGCTGCGCCAAAGATTTTGCAGTCGCGCTTTTCCAATGTGGTCAGCGATGATTTTAGTACTCAAAGCAGCTTGTCTGAATCTACTTTCGCGGAAGCGGTGGTCCTTATGCGGCCGCGCTTTTCTGCCGCTCTCATCGCTCCAGTCTCAGCCTTGGATTCGTGCAAGTTTGACTCCTTCATGAGTTGATTATGGCTTCTTTGCCTCATTTTGACCAAACCCTGCATGCAAGTACATTAAGTTAGTTTACAGGAATACCTTTGCGTATTTTTGACCCAAAACCTAAGCAAAAGAGAGCAAATAATAGGCTAAAACCCCTAGCTTCAGTAATTTATCCCCAAATATAAATGATACAGACAAGATCCATGTCCAGGTAAATTCATTACAATATAAATAAGTAGGACAAGTCCATGCCCTGCGAAATCTATCCCGAATATATATAATCATCTACGCTAACTGGGGGTGTGTACAGACTCCGGAGGGGCTCCTTCAGCCCAAGCATGATATAAATCCTTTATGGCCTACTGCAGGCGGACAGGCCCGATCCGTATAATAATAAAGTCTATAAGGTCTGCAGGCGGGCAGCCCCGATCCATAAAATAGTAAAGCCTTTAAGGCCTGCTGCGGGCAGGCAGCCCCGATCCATATAATAATAATGTATAAAGCCATTATGGCCTGCTGCAAGCGGACATCCCCAATCCAATTAATGATAACATATATAAAGCCAATATGACCTGATGCGGCGCGCAGCTCGATCCCATAAATATCCTCACAATGAACGAATATGACTGAGTGTGAAATAATGTATATTTTATATTTAGTTTTTTGAAACAATTAATTAAACAGTAACACAACTCCATGGGTCCCAAAAATATTGGCACGTAGCCTAAATATGATCTTTAATAAAAGTTTCAACTCAATTTCTTTAACACGTGGGAAATGTTCAGATAATAACATGATTCTTTAATTTTTACAACTTCACAGGATTTATTCAAGTCACAATTTCTATGGTGTACGTCCATACGCTCGTCAACTATCGTGTGCGTCACCTCCAAACAATTTATATAACGTCAATTCGGGGATTCATACCCTCATAACCAAGTTTAGAAGTGTTACTTACCTCAAATCCTCCGCTAGGCCCTTGCCTCGTGAATTGGTTTCCAAATACCTAGAATCTAGCCACAAATAATCTGATTTAGTCAATAAAATTTATTGAAATTAATTCCATAAGAAAATACTAATTTTCCAGCAAAATCCGAAATTTAGCTCAAAAATCGCCCGTGGGGCCCATGTCTCGGAATCCAACAAAAGTTACAAAATCCAAAAGCTCATTCAACCACGAGTCTAACCATACTAATTTTACCAAAATCCGACATCAACTCGACCTCCAAACCCTCAAATTTTATTTTCAAATCCCCGATTTACACCTCAAAAACACGTAATCTAGTCGGATTATTCGATGATAATTCAATATTATAGAGTAGAAATGATCACAAGTGACTTATCTCAAGATTTTTCGTGATTTCTCGCTCAAGAATCGCCCAACCCGAGCTTGAAATGCCAAAAAATGGTAAAATCTCGGAACTCCTCCAATTTTATTCTGTCCAGGGCATGTCGCACATGATTAGCCGTATCTGCGGTCTCGCAGGTGCGACGACATGTCCGCATCTGCGATTGCCCAAAATGCTCCTTCCGCTTCTGCGCGTTTCTTTTCACACATGCGACCACTGCCCCTCTTCACGTCTGGTCGCTTCTGCGATGGCTGGTGCGCACATGCTGATTCACACATGCGATCCAACCTCCGCAGGTGCGAAAATACCATAAGCAAAATTTCCAGCAGTGGTTTTAAGTCCGAATTTGATCTGTTAACCATCTGAAACTCACCTGAGGCCCCCCGGGACCTCAACCAAACATACCAACAAGTCCTATAACATAACACGGACCTACTCGAGACCTCAAATTACATCAAACAACACTAAAAACACGAATCACACATAGATTCAAGCCTAATAAACTTTGAAACTTTTAATTTCTACAAACGACGTCGGAACCTATCAAATCACTTCCGATTGACCTCACATTTTGCACACAAGTCATAAATGACATAACAAAGGTATTCCAATTTTCAGAATTGGATTCCGACCCCGATATCAAAAAGTTAATCCCCCGGTCAAATTTCTCAAAAATTCAACTTTCGGTATTTCAAGTCTAATTCCACTGCGAACCTCCAAATAGTTTTCCGGACACGCTCCTAAGTTCCAAATCACCATACGGAGCTATTGGAATCATCAGAATTCAAATACGAGGTCGTTTACATATAAGTTGACATCAGGTCGACTTTTCCAACTTAAGCTTTCCATTATGAGACTAAGTGTCTCAATGCATTCCGAAATCTCTCCGCACCCGAACCAACTAATCCGATAGGTCATAATACAGCTATAAAGCATAAATGGAGCAGTAAATGAAGGAACGGGACTGTAATACTCAAAACGACCGGCCGAATCGTTACAGTATTATTGAAATACGAAAAGGATTTAATGCAATGTAGGCATGTCATTTCCGGTCTGAAGCAAATAAAAGCTGCGTATTCTGCCTGCTTAGAGGAGTAATAAATATTATTGACATCTGGATTGAACATCAACAAATTTCTACCTTATAAAAATTTATTAACAACCAAAATATAATTATTTTATGTTGGGTGCTATATTTGTATGTGAAACTAGGATAAGATAGATATCCTACTAAAATATATTATAATACAAAACTTATAAGGGTTACGTTCAAAAACCTTTTTGGTAAAACTACAAGAGAAATTTTTGGAAGCATAAGTCCAAACATCACTAGAAATGGACAGTGATTGTCAATCACACCATCATCATTAGTTGCCGATATCTCCAAACAATCAATTCCGCCCAAAATACCAACAAGGATCAATGTGGTAAAATGGTACTTCCTCCGTTTCAAATTAGTCAAACTATTTTCCTTTTTAGTCTGTTCCAAAATAAATGATATATTTTTAAATTTGGAAATAATTCAACTTTAAACTCTTCATTTTACCCATTTTACCCTTAATGAGAAGCTTTTATAACCACACAAATATCATGGTCCCATAAAGCTTTTACCCCTAAAGCTTTTAAGACCACAAATTTTAAAAAAAAAAAAAATTCTTAAACTCCGTGTTGGGTCAAACTACCTCATTTAATTTGAAACGGAGGGAGTAATTATTTTTTCATTATTAATTAAAAGTTTCAGGTTCGAGTTTGAGTATAGAATTATCTTTATTAACAAGTATTTTACCATCTAAATTGAACTTTTAAGCATGACTTCGGAGTTAGTCGAGTTTCAATACAAATATCGAATACGGAAGAAAAAAAAAAAATTCCGCCCACAGTATTTGTCATGTCGAGCACGTCGGTTCTTGCAATTTGCCAAATGCCAAATCTACATATAAATTAATCATTCTCATGAGCATTCAATGCTTTATGTCCCAACCCCCTTTAACCCCCCACCTCCCACTGCTCCTATCCCCCAAAATATACTTGTATATATAAGGAACTTTGATGTTGCATTTCTATAATTAGCAAGTTTTTTTCCCAATCAAAACCCTACGAAACAAAAGAAACAAGAACCCAAAAATGATACCACTACAAGCCCTCCAATTATCATTTTTAGGACTTTTATTCCTCACATTTTTCCTCCATATCCTATTCCATCTCCTCACCACCCACCTTCACCTTTTTCTATATTTTTTCGTCTGTGCATTTTTCTCCCTTCTCTACTACTATCATACTCGTCCACATAAGGTTTTTTTGTTAAACTATTCATGTTACAAGCCACCACCACACAGGAAATGTTCTTATCAAATTGGTGAATCATTCCTACTCAAGAATGTACACTTAGTGCAAGAATCCATCGATTTCATGCGTAACATTTACCTTAAATCTGGCTTAGGTGATGAAACTTATGGACCACCTTTCATTTTTGAAGAAGACAAAATGCCTACACTAAATTCTGCAAATCAAGAAGCTCAAGAAGGGATATTTTCTTCCATTGATGACCTTCTAGCTAAAACCCTAATTGATCCACAATCCATTGACATTGTCATTGTTACATGTGGAAGTTTTTCGCCGTCCCCTTCGCTTTCTTCACTCATTGTGAACCATTATAAGCTTAGGTCCGACGTGAAAACATATAATTTGAGTGGAATGGGATGTAGTTCTGGGGTTATTTCCATTGATTTTGCTGCTAGGGTTTTACGTGGAAGCCAAAAAGTCCAAAATGCCCTTGTTGTGATCACCGAGAGCATAACACTGAATTGGTACAATGGTGATAATCGTTCGATGTTAGTAACAAATTGTATCTTTCGTGTTGGCTGTGCAGCTGCTATTATTAGCAATAATCCAAATCTTTTCCAAGATGCCAAAATGGAGCTTGTTCATTCTCTTAGAACACACCATGGTGCAGATGATAGTGCGTATAAAGCTGCATTTCAGGAGGAAGATGATAAAGGTATTGTTGCATATATCAGTTTTGAATGATCTGCCTTTTTTTGTTTGGTTTTACATCCGATCTCCGGTACACGCATATGAACTCTGATTAGTGTAGCTTTACATGCATTACTGTGTAAGGCTCGAACATGAGACCTTTGATTAAGGATAAAGAGATTATATCCATCTTATCGCATACCTTGTGAATTCATATGGCTTGTAGGAATTAGGATAAGTTTTATATTTTTTCTAAGAGCATGCATTGTCGGATTATTTTTATTTATTCATATTTTAAGTCTTACGCAGCGTAAATTAAGTATACAAAACTAAGTCTATTAAAAAAGTAAATATAGATAATATCAATGATAATAATTAATAACCTGATAAAAAATAATTAATATATTATCATACCTTAACTATATTGATAGCATAAAAGATCATTGCATTGATACTAGTCATCTACAGTATTAATTTAAATCCTTCTAGACTTGTCATTGTTTTCCAGGTGATAGGTCTTATCTAATAGTAAGTCTAGAATTATCATCCGTCACCAATAAATATTTGTCATTTGATCAGTGGCAGAGCTAGGTTGAAGAGATGAATCCTCCTCTCTATATATATATTATCCCTTGACATAAGAAATTTTTTTAGTGAAGCGGCAAACGAGTTTAAAAATTGCTACTTTTGAATCCTCTAGTATTAATTTTTGGCGCCGTAAGGAAGTTTTCTCCACCTTTTTTGCTAATGTTAGACTCAGCTAGTCCAAAGAAACTTTTGACATTGTGTGAAATAGTCTATATTGGGCCAAACATATAAGTTTTTTTTAAAAAAAAGGCCTCATCAAGAGTATTCGTACGCTTTATATGTAGTTTCGGCCTGACCTTTTCATCTATCATTGTAGAACTTTGTTCGCACACGCAACCAATAACAATTTAATATTACTTCTTTCTAACAGGTATTACCGGTGTTTCACTTACTAAAGATTTAATAAGAGTGGCAGGGATGAACCTACGTCAACACATCAAAATTCTCGCACCGCGAGTCCTTCCAATGACCCAACTAGCAAATTATGCTTACTCAATGATCATGACTATATTATCCCAAGGCAAATCAAAGCCAGTGGTTCCAGACTTTACAAAAGCTTTCGACCACATTTGTATACACACAGGTGGCAAAGCAGTAATAGATCAAGTGGGACGAGTTTTAAACTTAAGCGATGAAGTGACAGAGCCAGCTAAAATGTGTTTGAACAGATTTGGTAACACGTCTAGTAGCTTAGTGTTCTACGAGTTGGCTTATTTTGAAGCAAAAGGAAGAGTGAAAAAAGGTGATAAAATGTGGATGATTGCATTTGGGACAGGGTTTAAGGTAGGGAGTTTGGTGTGGAAATGGATTCAAGGTTCAAAACAAGATTCTGATAACCCTTGGAATGACTGCATAAATAATTATCCATTGAAGATTTGGTGAAGTTGGCCAACCTATTGTTTTCTATTTTCACATAATTTTGTGGTGTGGGTGCCAAAAATGCATTGGTCATTACTGCAAACAGGCCAATTGTTTAAACTTTGGAAAGAGAGAACTCCACCGTAAGTATCTGCATGTATTATTTTATAGAAAAGCAATAGCCAAAATAATTTTTTGGGGCACCATGTGCATGTATATTGATCGTGTGTGGAGATTACATAGCTCATTTGTTTCCCAAAAGAAAATTGATACAAAAATATATGTAATAAATTGTTAGTTTTATTTCTTCACTTAATATTTATCTATATACATATTTACTTTTTATACATCGACAGTGTAAAAAGAACTTGTACTATTAGTAGATCATTTGAAAAATAACTAATAATATGCAATTCTACATGAATTTAAGATATAGTATATACTAATAGTGAAGGAATTTTATACTATTGGTGTAACTTAACTGTTATAATAATATATTATTTTATTTCCAAGTGTTATATTATTGTCTTTATTATGAAGTATTGTGTAATAATTTATATACTACTATCGCACAAAATGTAAATATGATAATTTTTACAACAAATACACGATAATATATAAGATTCCTTACATCATCAAGTATATTAGCTAATTCCTAAAAGTTTTAGTAACACTTGAAACTCAATTTTTACGATATGGCAGTATATAATGTTGGAACGTGTGCAAGAATTGCAACAGTTGTCTCCCTTGGCTCTTTGTTTTCATTAGCTTTAATTTGTTGCGCTGTGTGAGAGGAGATGCACTTTTTCTCTGTACTTGGTTAAGAATCATTCTTATAAGGAAAAGGGAAATATTTTACACTCTTACTTATAATCTCATAACCTTCTAGGCAAATTAATGGTAAAATCTAATTGACTGCACTCCTTGATGTTTATACTAAATTACTAATACAAGGCATTTGTCTTGCGTACATATATTTACTTACTATAATTAAGTGATATATATTTTACTTTAACATTTAACTACTCAAATTGCTTTATTTAATTTAGTGTAAAGATCCGGAATAAGCTAGCATTTACTCAAATTAGTAGTGACATCACAATTGGTCAGCCTATTATAATCATTAATTGAGAATTAACCATAATAATATTAAATCAAAATAAGTCTCAACTTTTCCAGTAATCTAAACCTGTATTGACAACTATTAGAGCAAGTTTTAATGGAGCGGAACCGCTACTTTGTAATCAGTTTCTTATTAGACAATTACATGTATAACACTATGATAAATAATTACATGTATAACACTATGATAAATATTTATAGGTTTACCAAATAAAAATGATAAATAACCTGCAAATGCAATCGCAATTTAAACTAGTTGGTAGTGTAAAAAAATTTTCCATTGTCAAGTCTATAAAACTTATATCCTTCTGCATTTACCATCATCCATATGGTAAAAGTAGAATCACATAAGTACCATAAGATGTTTCCACAATTTAAGACGACTGGAGATAATTTGGGAGTTTTACCCGAATACCCGATTAGATTTATAATTTATTTTTCTAGTCGTTATACATAAATTATATATTGTTTATACATAATTATACACATATTACATATAAATTATACATATATTATACATCGGCCGGCTATTAGTTGAACGGCTTTTTAGGTTAATTTGACAGATTTTTGAACTATATGGGTATTCAACTCACTTGATCCAGATGGATTATACCTTCAAAGATCGTTTTCAAAGCCCAATGGTCGAAAATGAACTATGAGGTCCAAACAAACACAAAATAGAATGACCAATCCCTGTTTTTAACGGCAAATTAACGTGACAAACTACCCAAATCAATTGATGCTTATCTTTTCTCCAATTGGTAAGGAAGAGGCGAAAAGCCATCTTTTTTCTCATTACGTCTTTGTAAGGGTTGAGTTTACATATATGTTCACTTCTGACTTCATTAAAGTAACTTGAGGTCTAATACTGTAGTAATTTAGGAATTTGGACTTATTCTCAATAATACGAGCTTTTAGAATCAGAATTGATGATATGATTTGGGATCATTAAGTAGCCATTACAAATTTACAATTCATAATTTTCGTGCTGCTGCTGCTTCTTATTAATATTTTCTTTCGTTTTTTAGCATATGCTTCCAGCATAAATACTCAATAAAGCCTGGAGCCTGGAGCCTGGAGCCTGGAGCCTGAAGGGGTAGAACTAGAATTAACATTATATTAATGATCTCTCTCTCTCTCTCTCTCTCTCTCTCTAAATAAATCCATAAGAGTAGAGTATCACTTTAGTTTCACTCCATGTCAAGTGTCAATACAACGAATAGTTCATAGCTAGCTAGCTTGAAAAAGATGATCATATTTTCTTGGCTAAATGCAGATTCCCAGGAAACGACCTCCGTTATAGTGACTGTGAGTTATTTGTTGGACCCAAATCAATATAAAAGTCCATTCTAATTTATAAAGAGAGGAACTTAAAGCATACGTGGAATTCTCACCACCACTACTTATTTAAAACGAAAATTTTAATACTTCAAATATATTTAACTTACATGTTAAACTTCTTATTTTTAAAGTTCATATCTAATTCAACATTTTCACATTAGACTGAATTGAATAGTCTTTTTGCTTTATGATAAGTTCAGTAGTTAGTTTAACCCCATTATTTCCTAAATTTCTTTCCAAGTGGTTGCGAAGTTTAAGAGGGAGAAAGTAGTGATGTTCTTTAACGGCGTACGTTTACATTAATCGATGCTTTTTCATCATTGATTATTTGTTTTTATGTTTGCGCCTTCACTTTGGAGTTTGAACAAAGGAACCCCTAACGAATGTATTAGGGTTCACTGAATATCCATATTACTAAACTTTTTGTTGACTTTCTTTATTGACTATTCGATTGAGTGATTTTATCATTTTCGGAGATGTTATTTCTATTTCTTTACAAATTAATTTGCTTCCTCAAATCTTAATTAGTTGCAAAAGGACAAATATATAGTAACCATAAGTATCTTTTTTCTTTGTTCTTCCTTTTTTATAAGACATATTTAATGAAGATTGTTATTCTGCTTTTTTGTGTCAATTGGACAGAAATCAGAATTCAGGGAAGGCCACGGACACATATATTTGTGGTAGCCTTATAATTAAAGGTTTTGTGTTTCATTGCTGGAGAGCAGACCATATGACATCATTGGATACACAACGAATCATAATATTTTCTTTGAGCATCTAATAGTATAATGAATAAGACAGGTTAGCTTAATTGACTAAGTTGTGTCTAAAAGGTAGTGGATCGTGAAACAATTCTCCTCTAGCTCGTATATATAGTTCTTAAGATTTGTAATCTTCTTTGAAACAAGTACTAGTAATTTCTACTTTTATCACTTCACAAAGCTATCGTCTTTTTATTTCAGGAAATGAATCTACTGTTTTCTATCGACTAAGAGAACCAAATAATCAATAATCATTTAAAGTAATAACACTAGTACAGGGAAAACTGAAGAACAAGATAACTATCTCCATAGTTAAATGTGATAGTCCGTAAAGGAGGGCGGGGTGATGATGGCGGGTCAAGCAGGACTGACATGCTTCTAAACTTGTAACAACAACAACAACAACAATCCAGTAAAATCCCACTAATGGGGTCTGAGGAAGGTAGTGTGTACGTAAACCTTACCCCTACCCCGAAGGAGTAGAGAGGCTGTTTCCGAAAAACCATCGGCTCAAGAAAACAAAAAGACAAAAAGAAGACAATATTAGTATCACCACGGAAATCATAGGAAAAAAAGGATCAACATGAAACCCAGAAGAAAGATGCCAAACAAAAGCGATAGCTAGTAAATAGGTACTGCACTAAAAAGTGAAATAGTAAGACACCTCATTGTCACTAGCTATCTTAAACACAAACCCTAACAGACTGGTCTCACAATGGTACGAAGTAAGGAAAGATTCAACTACCTCCTAACCTACAACCCTAATACTCGACCTCCACATATTCCTATCAAGTGTCATGTCCTCGAAAATCTGAAGCCTCGCCATATCCTACCTAATCACCTCTCCCCAATACTTCTTAGGCCGCCCTCTACCTCTACTCGTGCCCTCCACTACCATCCGCTCACATCTCCTTACCGGAGCATCTGGGCTTCTCCTCTGAATATGCCCGAACCATCTGAGCTTCGCTTCCCGCATCTTGTCATCAATGGGAGCCACGTGCACCTTCTCCCGAATATCATCATTCCTAATCTTATCCTTCCTAGTGTGCCCGCATATCCACCTCAACATTCTCATTTCTTCTACTTTCATCTTCTGGATATGTGAGTTCTTAACGGGCCAACACTCAACCCCATACATCATGGCCGGTCTAACTACCGCTTTATAAAACTTACCTTTGATTATCGGTGGCACTCTCTTGTCACACAAGACTCCAGATGCTAACCTCCACTTCATCCATCCTACCCCAATACGGTGTGTGACATCCTCGTCGATCTCCCCTCCCCCCTGGATAACCGAACCAAGGTACTTGAAGCTGCCTCTACTCGGGATGGCCTGCGAATCAAGCCTCACATCCTCGTCCACTTCCTCTGGCTCAGCGCTAAACTTACACTCCAGGTACTCCGTCTTCGTCCTGCTCAACTTGAAACCCTTAGACTCAAGTGTTTGTCTCCAAACCTCCAGCCTCTCGTTAACACCGACTCGTGACTCATCAATCAGAACTATGTCATCGGCGAATAGCATGCACCATGGCACATCCCCTTGAATATGGTTTGTTAACGCGTCCATCACCAGGGCGAATAAGAACGGACTGAGTGCCGAACCTTGGTGTAACCCCATTACAACCGGAAAATGCTCAGAGTCGCCTCCTACTGTCCTAACCCGTGTCTTAGCCCCATCATACATGTCCTTAATCGCCATAATGTAGGGAACCGACACACCTTT
>AWOL01S0027847.1:0-10213 GCA_000715115.1 Nicotiana otophora | reverse complement strand
GCGACATGCACCTTCTCCCGAATATCATCATTCCTAATCTTATCCTTCCTAGTGTGCCCGCATATCCACCTCAACATTCTCATTTCTGCTACTTTCATCTTCTGGATATGTGAGTTCTTAACAGGCCAACACTCAGCCCCATACATCATGGCCGATCTAACCACCGCTTTATAGAATTTACCTTTGAGTATCGGTGGCATTCTCTTATCACACAGGACTCCAGATGCTAACCTCCACTTCATCCATCCTACCCCAATACGGTGAGTGACATCCTCGTTGATCTCCCCTCCCCCCTGGATAACCAACTCAAGGTACTTAAAGTTACTTCTACTTGGGATGACCTGTGATTCAAGCCTCACATCCACGTCCACTTTTCCCGGCTCAACGCTGAACTTACACTCCAGGTATTCCATCTTCGTCCTGCTCAGCTTGAAACCCTTAGACTCATGAGCCTGTCTCTAAACTTCCAGTCTCTCGTTAATACCGGCTCGCGACTCATCAATCAGAACTATGTCATCAGCGAATAGCATGCACTATGGCACATCCCTTTGAATATGGTGTGTTAACGCATCCATCACCAGGGCGAACAAGAACAGACTGAGCGCAGAACCTTGGTGTAACCCCATTACAACCGAAAAATGATCGGAGTCACCTCCTACTGTCCTAACCCGAGTCTTTGCCCCATCATACATGTCCTTAATCACCATAATGTAAGGAACAGACACACATTTTGCCTCCAAGCATCGCTAGAGAACTTCTCTAGGAACCTTGTCATACGCTTTATCTAGGTCAATAAACACCATGTGCAGATCCCTCTTCCTTTCTCTATACAGTTCCACCAACCTCCTAACAAGGTGTATAGCTTCTGTAGTAGAATGACCCGGCATGAACCTGAGCTGGTTATTGGATACCGACATTGTCATCCTCACCTTCGCTTCAACTATCCTCTCTCATACTTTCATGGTATGACTCAGTAATTTGATACCCCTATAATTGTTACAACTCTGGATATCACATTTGTTCTTATACAATGGAACTACCGTACTCCGCCTCCATTTATCTTGCATCCTCTTCGCCTTAAAAATAATATTAAATAACCCAGTCAACCACTCCAAATCTGCTCTTCCCACACACTTCTAAAATTCCACTGGAATCTCGTTTGGCCCGGTCGCTCTGCCCCTACTCATCTTACGTATAGCTACCACGTCCTCCTCAACCTTGATACGCTTGCAGTACCCACATTTACGGTGACTCTCGGAATGGTCCAATTAGCCTAGCAAAATATCCCGATCCCCTTCCTCATTCAGAAATTTATGAAAGTAAGTCTGCCATCTCCTCTTAATCTGGTCATCTTCCATCAATACTCTACCATCTTCGTCCTTAATGCATCTCACTTGCTCCAAATCCCGAGCCTTCCTCTCTCTCAACTTGTCCAACCGGAATACCTTTATCTCCCCATCTTTTTCCCCCAATTCCTCGTACATACGAGCATACGCTACAGTCTTAGCTTCCGTGATTGCCAGCTTAGCTTCCTTCCTAGCTACCTTATAACTCTCCATGCACGCTCGCCTCTCCTCCTCGCCTATGCTCCCCACTAACTTCAGGTACGCCACCTTCTTCGCTTCCACTTTACCTTGGACTACTTCATTCCACCACCAGTCTCCTCTGTGCCCACCAGAGACGCCCGTCGAGACCCCTAACACCTCTCTCGTAACCTCCCTTATACAATCTGTTGTTGCTGACCACATAGTGCTCGTGTCACCACTGCTCCTCCAAGCTCCCATAGCCGACAACCGCCCCTCCAACTCATGGGCTTTATCCTTAGTTAAGGCTCGCCACCTGATTCTTGGTCTTCCTCGAGCAGACCTTTTCCTCCTCTTTAACATAATACCAACGTCCATCACCAAGAGCCTATGTTGTGTCACGAGTATCTTACCTGGAATCACCTTGCAATCCTTGCACAGCCCTCTGTCACACCTTATAAGGAGGAGATAGTCAATCTGAGTCTTTGCCACCTTATTTTGAAAAGTAACCAAATGTTCTTCCCTCTTCGGAAAGCTAGAATTCGCAATCACCAACCCAAAAGCATTAGTGAAGTCCAACAGCGAGGTACCTCCTTCGTTCCTCTCCCCAAAACCAAAGCCTCCGTGCACCTCGCCATAACTACTAGCGGTCGACCCAATATGACCATTGAAATCCCCTCCTATGAATAGCTTCTCAGCAGGCAGAACCTGGTGCACAATCTCATCTAACCCCTCCCAGAAGCGTCGTTTAACCTCCACATCTAGGCACGCATGCGGCGCATAGGCGCTAACGACGTTTAGGGTGCACTCTCCAACCACCAACTTAATAATCATCAATCTATCATTCACTCGTCTAGCCTCAACCACCGACTCTCTAAGTTCTCTATCCAACAAGATACCCACTCCATTCTCACCTTTCTGGACTCTTGAGTACCAAAGCTTATACATGTCTGCGTCTTTCGCCCTCGACCCTACCCACCTTGTCTCCTGGACACAAGCTATATTGACTCTCCTCTTCTGAAGGATCTTTGCCAACTCTATAGACTTACCCGTCAATGTACCTACGTTCTATGACCCAATTCTCAACCAATAGACACCCTTGTTCCGTTTACCTCCATTACCTCCTGCCCCATCCCCTAACCCCTGCCCTACCCCCCTCCCCTCCTCGAGGACATGACCTCACTCGACCATTCCAGACCACAACCACTCTACCTACGGCAGACTAAGGGGAATCACTAACACACCCGAGTCAACAGACCAAACTATAAGAAGACAAGTTGCAACTACATGCATACTAATACGATGAATAAACTAATATAAACTATGATGACATCAATTTAACTAACACAACAAAGAGAAACAGAAAAACGGAGGTACCAACTCCCGCTAGTAGAACCTGGGAATTGTCTGGTATATACGACGATGTTGCGACCACCTAGCACGTTCGCGTCCAACTCCCGCTGCCCCTAGCTGACACTCGCCCAGGTTGTTCTTTAATGTTTGCACACGCACGTCCCGTTCGCCGCTAATAGCCACGAGTCCTAACCTGAAATTCACACAAAACACCACGAAGTCAAAGGAGGGAGGGGTTGTCACCACTACCACTGGTGAGGCCCCCACTCGGAGCAAATGAGCGCAGAAAAGGTTAAAATAAAACCTTAAGTTGATTTAAAAAATAGTCAATAATGAATAAAAACCGCAATTTTACAAAAAATTCATGAATCCAATAGTAAAAATAACCAAACACAATTCAAATCAGCCAAAGTCAAGTTGAATAAAATGAAATAAAGGCTGAATTGATTGAAAATCAGTCAATAATGTTGATGAAATAAAAGATGAATTGATTGAACCTGAAACAAATAACCTCAAATCAAATATAAGCACCGAAAGCAGTAAATGTTGCGAAAAGTTTCCACTAAAAAGAGGGAAATGTTGATTGCAACACTAATTTTGATCGAATTATAGATACAAATCAACCAAACTCTAATACGATTAGCTAGTTCACTATAAATCAAACACAATAATGAATATATGAGTGGTGAAGTATTAAGAATAACCTGTAAGAATCTTTTGAAAGAGGGATATAATGAGGAGAGTACGAGCAAAAGGGTGTTCAGATCTTGATTACAAAGAGGCAAAAAGGGTTGTAGAAAATGCAAGAAAGATTAAGAGAAGAAGAAAATCGATTTCAAAACACAGAGCAAGAATTTTATCCAGCTCAAGACACTTGAAGGGTATTCACAATGGACTAAGTAACTCCAAAACATTCAAAACAAATAATAAAAAATAAAATTACCCAGATGCCAAATCAGCTAAGATGATACAAATATTTTCATCTATACATTCAAAACAGAGGGAATTAAAATCTTACAAGTATATTATTACACTATTAAGTTGATCCAAAAGAAGAGAAGAAGGAGAAAAAATACAAAAAAGGGGAGGAGGACTTACCTGAATCCGGTGAGAGGTCGTCGGATTTATGCCGACGTGACAGTGGTCTCACGATGGAGGAAGACGTTAGAGAGACAAAGGGGGTAAAGAGACGTTAGAGACAAAGGAGGAATACATCTAGGCTTGTAAGCTTTCTGAATAAAGGGTGCACATGTTACCTTAGGCGAATCCCATATCGGAATGGGAGAGGAAAGTGAAGAGCTTTCTAAGGCATAACACAAGTTCATACAGTACGTGCGCTTGTGGGGCTCGATGTGGCGTAGCCCGAAAGATAAATTTGTGCGGGCCTAGTCCCAAAGCGTACAATACATGTCATGAGCTTAGGACGTAACATTAAACGACGTTGTTTCACTTTTAGTTTTTCTCCACTTCATACTCCGCCATATATATTGTAGTTTTTAAATAGTATTACTCCCTCTATTTCAATTTATCTACCGTGATTTCTACAAATAGTTATCTCAATTTATTTATCATTTTAGAAATTCAAGACAAAATTAATTTTTATTTTATTTTACCCTTAATAGTAATTGTTCTTGAAGATCGAAATAACACATAAATAGAGTAAATATTCAATGAAGAGAGATTATATCTTAAGACGTAAATAAGACTAAAATACTAAAACCTCTTCTAATTAATATCTTAAGGGATGTGGAAAAAAAACACCAGAAATAATTTGAGAGGGAGAAAGTAGTAATATACCCTTATTTATGTAGGAATGTGATGACTCAAAGTGTCATCTTTAACTTTAATAATTAATTATATGTCCTAAGACCTCGAAAAGCACTACTTACCACTCCTCGACTTGTGTACGCAGTCCGTATAATTTTCCGAAAAGTGTTTATGTGAAAAATAGATTAAAATGTGAAATAGAGCTTTAAAACTCAATTGAGTTGACTTTGGTCAACATTTTGAGCGAACGGACTCGCATCAGTGTTTTGGCAATTTCGGTAGGTCTGTATCGTGATCTGGAACTTGGACGTATACCCGGAATCGAATTTCTAAGTCCCTAACCCGAGATATAAAATTTTGATGAAAAATTAAAAGTTTGAAAGTCTAATAATTTTTAAGAATCTACTGATGTTGGATTTATTGACACCGGGTCCGTATTTTAGTTTCGGAGCCCGGTGTAGGTCCACTATAATATTTATGACTTTTCTGCAAATTTGGTGAGAAACGGAGTTGATTTGACATGATTCGGACGTCCGGTTGTGAATATAAGTTTTAAAGTTTCCTTGAAAATTTCATTCGATTTGGGGTTCAATTCGTAGTTCTAGGTATTAATTTTGGCGATTTGATTGCACGAGCAAGTTTGTATGATATTTTAGGACTTGTGTGCATGTTTGGTTTGGAGCCCCGAGGGCTCGGGTGAGCTTTGGATGCTCATCGGGCCATTTTGAACTTAAGGAAGATGGCAGATTTCTGGTGTTTTATTGCAGAATTTTTACTCATCACAATCGCGTGAGATCGTTCGCGATCGCGTAAGGCAAACTGAGAGGCCAACCAAAGTTGTTCTTCGCGTTCACGAATTTGAGGACGCGATCGCGTGGGGGTGTGAAGTGGTGATTCGCAAACGCGTGGCTAATGTCGCGTTCGCGTAGAGTTAAAGAGGCTAAAGTTGAGCCACGCGCTTTATTCATCGCGATCGCGTGAGGTCATTCGCGATCGCGTAAGTCTGTGAGTCAAAGCATCGCATTCGCGTAGAGTGAATTTCTGGGGCAGCAAAGTAGAGCTTCGCGATCGCGAGGCTATTCACGCGATCGCGATTAAGAAAAATTGGGCAGCCAAAAATGTGTTTCGCGATCGCGAAGCATTGTACGCGATCGCATAAGGTACAATTTGGGCAAACAGAACTTAAGTTCTCGAAAATGGAATTCGTCCCATTTTTAACCAATTCCAATTTTTGAGCTCGGGTAAGGCGATTCTTGGGCGATTTTTACGAAAAAACATTAGAGTAAGTGTTCCTTATCCTATATCGGTTATATTTCATGATTCCATACTCATTTACATCATGAATACGTGAATTTATGGGAGAAAATCAGATTTTTATAAAATCTTCGAAAAATAAAAATTTAAGATTTGAGGGTCCATTTGACATCGGAATTTGATAATTTTTGTATGGTTGGACTCGTCTCGGAATGAGTGTTCGGATTTCGTAAATTTTTCCGAGATTTGAGACGTGAGCCCCACTGTCAAATTTTAAAATAAACTTCGGATTTTTATCTGAAAAATTAGTAAATTCATATGGAATTAATTTCTATGATTCGTATTGAGAATATCGAATTGTTTATGAATAGATTTGACGCTTTTGGAGACAAATTCAGGAAAAGTTGTGGTCGAATAATTTATTGAAATTTACAAAGCGAGGTAAGTGTCATGGTTAACCTTGACTTGAAGGAATAGAACCCTTAAATTATTTGTTATGTGAAATGCATGTGAATGACGTATAGGCGAGGTGACGAGTGTCTATACATCGTCAAATTAATTGTTTGCATACTTATTTAAAAATCCTAAATTTGTTTTAATACACGAACTAATTGTTATGATAATTGTTTCTCTCCTATTCTTTGTCAAATATAAATTCTGAAATTTCTACAATAATTGCTACATGCTACTTGAATTATGTGTCTTAATTGTTACTTGACATTTAGCATATTAAATATTAACTGTCTACTTTCTCCACGATCTTCACAATTAATTATTAATTGCCATTGTTTATTCATAAATAAATTATAATTATTGTGTACCTTGATGCTTAATAGCTTCTCATTGGACGTGGTATTTATTGGATTAATTATTATTACATTTATGAGTTGTTGAAATATATTGGGGGTATGGGTTGCACGCCGCAACGAAAATGAAAGTAAATATATATATATTGGGGGATCGGATTGCACGCCGCAACAGACTTATTTAAAAGTCTATATATATACTTGATTAAAATAAATATATTGGAAGGTTGAAAATGAATATATTGTGGGGACGGGTTGCACGCTGCAAGGAAAATTGGTTGAAAGAATAATTGGTTATGACTGCTGAGTTGGCTTCAACTATTAAAAATGAGTTACCTTATTTATTTCTATTATTATTGTTATTACTATTATTGCGTACAGGTTAATGTGAGTGACCTGCCTTAGCCTCGTCACTACTTCGTTGAGGTTAGGCTCAGCACTTACCAGTACATGGGGTCGGCTGTACTGATACTACACTCTACACTTCTTGTGCAGATTTCGGAGTTGGTCCCAGCGGCGTACCATAGACTTGCTCGGATTTCATCTACCAGAGGAGACTTGAGGTATAGCTGCACGGCGTCCGCAGTTCTGAAGTCCCTGTCTACTTTACTTTAGTTGTGTGTTTGTTTCCAGACAGCTTTATTTTATTCAGACCTTTATTTGTATTATTCTATAAGCTCGTGCACTTGTGACACCAAATTCTGGGATGGTATTTAGACACCGTTATTTTTATGGATTATTCACTACATTTCAGACCTTACTTCCGCATTTGTTTCCTTGTAATTAATAAATTTAAAAATTATTTTAAAATTGATAATATTATTCTAATGTTGGCTTGCCTAGCAAGTGAAATATTAGGCGCCATCACGATCCCGAAGGTGAGAATTTCGGATCGTGATAAGGAAAAAACACATGTCCCCTACTCTCGTCTTCCACATTTTGATCCAAACACAATGACATCATGTTTAGATTTGTGACATTTGGCACACTTTTCAAATGTATGTATCAAGGTTTTGCAGTCCAATAAACTTTCATATCTACTTCCTTTGGTCCCAAATATTAATCATTTGGCAAACTGAATTTGTTGTAAAACGTTTGACATAAACTTAGAAGAACAATAATGCTTAAGAAAAAGGGTCAAATATACTCTTATACTATCAAAAATAGTTTATATTTACCCTCTTCTATACTATCGGTACAAAAATACCCTGACGTTAACCAACAGTTCAAATGCACCTCTCTTCTGTTAGGGATATCCAAGGTGGAGTTCAATGCGATGATGTGGCTCTTAAAAACAAATAAATCAAAGACAAGTCAGCAAAAGACCCAAAAAAAAATACAAAGTCTTCAATCTCATACGCAGCTCAGAAAGGACCACATTTTTCTTCTTTCAATCCCTTCAACCGTGAAACTTCATTGTTGTCGGCAACCCACCACTAACAAAACACATTACCGCAGGATTTCTTTCTTGAAACCTCTATAAAAAAGCTTCGCCACTAATGCAACCATAGCCACGAGAATTTTATTTCATAATGTGATGGAAAATATGTAATTTTGTTTATGTTGTTGCTTTCTGGAATTATGAATTTATGCATTGTCGTTCTTAAAGACCTTTTACTGAAGTTGGATTTTGTAACGAATGGTGAGAAGCATTTGATATTTGTAGTAATTAGGATCCTTCTGCTATGATTTCAATGGGATTGTCTAAATTCTAATCTATCTCAATGACCAAAAAAAGAATGGAAGGATTATTCATACCAAGCATTAAAACAGAAATGACTGGGTTTCAACTCCTAATTAATTTTATGACCAATTTTATTCGAAGATTTTAACAACTTTCTCAATGGAGTATTCTCATGGCTATGGTGGTAATAATGGCAAAGCTTTGGTATAGAGGTTTCAAGATAGAAATCCGGTGGTAATATATTTTGTTAGTAGTGGGTTTCCGGCAGTATTGGAGTTTCACAGTAGAGGGGATTGAGAGAAGAAAAATGTGGTCCTTCTTAGTAAGTTGCGTATGAAGATGAAGAATTGGACTTTTTTTTTGGCCTTTTCCTCGCTCGTCTTTGATTTATTTATTTTTAATAGCCACGTCATCTCATTAAATTCTACCTTGGATAGCCCTAACGGAGGATGGGTATATTTAAACTATTAACTAACGTCGGGGTATTTTTGTACCGATAGTATAACGGAGGATAAATGTAGATTATTTTCGATAGTACAAGGGTATATTTGATCATTTTTCCTAATACTTGTTCGTATTATTGTGATGACTTGATAGGTTATTTATAGATTTAACACTCAATTCTGTATTTTGAAACCCCGAATAGCTCCATTTAGCCTTTCTTGATATGCGTACGCAGTCTATGTCTTTCTCCGAAGATTTTTATGTGAAAATTTGATGAAAATGTTAAATCATCCTTAAAACGTGTTTGAGTTGACTTTGGTCAATGTATTGAGCAAACGGATCCGGATCAGTATTTTGACGATTTTAGTGGGTCTGTATTGTAATTCGGGACTTAGACATATGTTCGGAATCAAATTCGAAAGTCCCTAACTCGAATTATCGTAATTTATTGAAAACTAGAAGCTTAAAGGTTTAAAGAATTAATAAATTTGACTGAAATTTGACTTTGTTTCTACTAGGTCCGAATTTTGGTTTCGAAACTTGGTATAGGTTCATTACTATATTTATGACTTGTCTGAAAATATTTGGTGCAAAACGGAGTTGATTTTTCTTAATTCGGACATCCGGTTGAAATATTAAAATTTCTTAAATTTTATTGAAAATTTCATTCGTTTTGGTATTTGATTCATAGTTCTAGGTGTTGTTTTGATATTTTGATCGCATGAGCAAATTCATATATGTCACGACCCAATTTTCCCTCCGTGTGATGTCGTGACGGCACCTAATCTCTACAACTAGGTAAGCCTAACATTTTGCGGAATAATGAATTAAAAATATAAATTTAACCAACTATTAAAAAAACATACACAACAAATCCCAAATCCCGAATCACCGTGAATCACAAACTATATAAGGAAAAACAAATCTAGTGTCTCTATACGTCAGAGTCTAACAAGGAAAAATGCAGAAGATGATGGACATGAGAAAAAGTAGAAGGAGACTCTGAGGTCTGCGGACGTGGCAGATATACCTTGAAGTCTCCAAAGTTGTCCTGGCTCACTGATAGTGCAGCTGATAAGGTGCACCTGGATCTGCACACAAAAAATATGTGCAGAGAGTAGCATGAGTACACCAAAATCGGTACCTAGTAAGTACCAAGCCTAACCTCGGTCGAGTAGTGATGGGATCAGGTCAGGTCCCTACTGGTAAATATATAATAAAACAATAGTGTGTAATACCGCAATAAAATAAAGGCTGAAATTTAACAACAATGGAATCATATAAGGTAACAGCTCAGTACACAGAACAACAGGGGATCTCCCGAGATACTGTCTCGTAGTCCCAAACGTAAATGAGCAGGGGGATCTCCCGGAATACCGTTC
>AWOL01S0027844.1:0-15199 GCA_000715115.1 Nicotiana otophora | reverse complement strand
AGCTCAGACTGGAGAGGTACAAGAAGTACCACCCACCTACCTTCAGCGGATTGGCTACAAATGATGCTCAGGGTTTCTTAAGGAGTGTCATCGTATTCTCCGTACCATGGGCGTAGTGGAAATGAGTGGGGTTTCTTTTACTACATTCCAGCTTAGAGGAGCAGCCAATCAGTGGTGGCATGCTTATGAGTTGAGTAGTCCGGCCGAGGTAGCTTCACTTACATGGACTCAGTTCTCGGACATGTTTTTGAGAGAGTATGTCCCTCAGAGCCTCAGGGACTCATGGCGCACGGAGTTTGAGCAACTGTGCCAGGGTGCTATGACTGTGTTAGAGTATGCAGTCTGTTTCAGTGATTTGGCCCGATATGCACCAACCTTGGTTGCCATAGTTCGAGAGAGGATTCGACAGTTTATTGAGGGACTCCACCCCAGCATCCAGATTAGTATGGCCAGGGAGTTAGAGATGGATATTTCTATCAGCAGGTTATGAGTATTGCCAGGAGATTGGAGGGCATGCTTGCCCGGGATAGAGAGGAGAGAGAGGCCAAGAGGTCTCGAGAGACTGGTTATTATTCTGGAGCTCGTGTCCCAACAGTTAGGGGTTATGTGAGTCGCCCTGTTCATTCAGCTCTTCCAGATGCCAGTGGTGTTCTAGCTCCTTGTAGACCCCAAGAGCCTTACTATGTACCGCTAGTATCCAGTGTGCATCCTGCACGGGGTATTCCTAGCTGCCAGTCTAACAGATTTGGCCCGAGCCAGCCACGCCCTCCCAGAGCTTGTTTTGAGTATGGCGACACTCGCCATATGGTGAGGGATTTCCCCATATTTAGGAGGGGTGCACCTCCACAGACTTCTCAACCACATCGTGCTCCACTGGGTCCTCAGGTTATGATTACAGCACCAGCTTCCACCCCACCTACTCAGCCAACCCGAGGTGGAGGTCGGAGAGGTAGAGATCGCCCTAGAGGGGGAGGACAGGCCAGATATTATGCCCTTCCTGCTCGTATAGAGGTAGTTGCTTCTGATTCTGTCATTACAGGTATTGTCCCGGTCTGTCATAGAGGTGCATCGGTATTATTTGACCCAGGCTCTACATATTCTTATGTGTCCTCTTATTTTGCCCCATATTTGGGTGTATCTCGGGATTCTGAGTTCCCCTGTTTATGTGTCTACTCCTGTGGGAGATTCTTTTGTTGTGGACCACGTGTATCGGTCGTTTTTGATTGCTCTTAGTGGTTTTGAGACCAGAGTCGATTTATTATTGCTCAGCATGGTGGACTTTGATATTATTTTGGGCATGGACTGGTTGTCGCCCCATGGTGCTATTCTTGATTGTCACGCTAAGACTATGACGCTGGCTATGCCAGGTTTACCACGATTAGATTGGAGAGGTACCTTAGAGTATACTCCCAGTAGAGTTATTTCATTTCTTAAAGCTCAACGAATGGTTGAGAACAGGTGTGATGCATATCTAGCTTATGTGAGAGATGTCAGTATTGATACCCCTACAGTTGAGTTAGTTCCAGTAGTGAGGGACTTTCCAGATGTGTTTCTAGCTAATCTTTCGGGCATGCCGCCCGACAAAGATAATGATTTCGGCATTGATTTGTTGCCGGGCACTCAGCCCATCTCTATTCCCCTATATCGTATGGCTCCTCCTGAGTTGAAGGAGTTGAAGGAGTAGTTACATGAATTTCTTGACAAGGGCTTCATTTGGCCCAGTGTGTCACCTTGGGGTGCTCCTATTATATTTGTGAAGAAGAAAGATGGTTCTATACAGATGTGTATTGATTACCGCCAGTTGAACAAAGTCACAGTGAAGAACGGGTATCCATAGCCTCATATGGATGACTTATTTGATCAGTTATAGGGTGCCAGAGTGTTTTCCAAGATTGGCTTACATTCAGGATATCATCAGTTGAAGATTCGGGAGCCAGATATCCTGAAGACTACTTTCAGGACCAGATATGGTCACTATGAGTTTCTTGTTATGTCTTTTGGGCTGACTAATGCCCCGGCAGCTTTTATGCACTTGATGCACGGTGTGTTCCGGCCTTATCTTGACTCATTCGTCATTGTGTTTATTGACGACATTCTGGTATACTCCCGGAGTCGGGAGGATCATGAGCAGCACATGAGGACTGCGCTTCAGACTTTGAGAGAAAAGAAATTATATGCAAAATTTTCAAAGTGTGAGTTTTGGCTAGACTCAGTGCCATTATTGGGTCATATAGTTTCGAGTGATGGGATCCAGGTGGATCCGAAGAAGATTGAAGCAGTGCAGAGTTAGCCCAGACCGTTCTCAGCTACAGAGATCCGGAGTTTTCTTGGTCTGGTGGGCTATTATCCGCTTTGTAGAGGGATTCTCATCTATTGTAGCACCTATGACCAGGCTGACCCAGAAGGGTGCTTCGTTCAGGTGGATAGAGAAATGTGATGAGAGCTTTCAGAAGCTCAAGACAGCTTTGACTACAGCCCCAGTATTGGTATTACCTACAGGTTCGGGGTCTTATACTGTATATTATAATGCATCGCGGATTGGTCTCGGCGCGGTGTTGATGCAGGACGGTAGGGCGATTGCCTACGCGTCCAGACAGCTGAAGGTACATGAAAAAAACTATCATGTCTACGACCTTGAGTTAGCATCTATTGTTCATGCCTTGAAAATTTGGCGGTATTATTAGTACGGTGTTCCTTGTGAGATTTACACTGATCACCGGAGTTTGCAGCATCTATTCAAGTAGAAGGATCTTAATTTGCGTCAGAGGAGGTGGTTGGAACTACTTAAGGACTATGATATCACCATTTTGTACCACCCGGGGAAGGCCAATGTGGTGGTCGATGGCTTGAGTCACCGGGCGGAAAGTTTGGGGAGTTTACCATATCTACCAGCAGCAAAGAGGCCCATGGCATTGGATGTTCAGGCTTTGGCCAGCCAGTTTGTGAGATTGGATATTTCTGAGCCGAGTCGAGTATTGTCTTGTATAGTCTCTCGATCTTATCTTTATGATCATATCAGGGAGCGTCAGTTTGATGACCCACATCTGCTTGTCCTCAAGGACACGGTCCAGCACAGTGATGCTATTGAGGTCACTATTGGAGATGATGGCGCATTCAGGATGCATGGCAGGCTATGTGTGACCAATGTAGATGGTTTGCGTGAGTTGATTCTCCAGGAGGCTCACTGTTCGTAGTACTCTATTCACCTGGGTGCCGCAAAGATGTATCAGGACTTGAAACAGTATTACTAGTGGAGGAGAATGAAGAAGAACATAGTAGAGTATGTGGCTCGATGTCTAAATTGCCAACAGGTAAAATATGAGCATCACCGACCAGGTGGATTGCTTCAGAAGTTAGATATTATGGAGTGGAAATGGGAACAGATCACTATAGATTTCGTTGTTGGACTCCCACGGACTCAGCGGAGGTTTGATGCAGTTTGGGTGATTGTGGATAGGCTGACCAAGTCAGCTCATTTCATTCTTGTGATGACTACCTATTCTTCCGAGTAGTTGGCTCGAATTTATATCCGCGAGATCGTCAAGCTTTATGGCGTACCGGTATCTATCATCTTTGACTGAGGTACGCAGTTTACATCACGGTTCTGGAGGGCTGTACAACATGAGTTGGGTACTCGATTTGAGTTGAGCACAGCATTTCAGCCTCAGACAGATGGACAGTCCGAGCGCACTATTCAGATACTGGAGGATATGCTCTCTGCTTGTGTGATAGATTTTGGGGGGTACTTGGGACCAGTTTCTGTCACTTGCAAAGTTTGCTTACAACAATAGTTATCAGTCCAGCATACAAATGGCACCGTATGAGGCTCTGTATGGTAGGCGGTGTCGGTCCCCAGTGGGATGGTTTGAGCCGGGCGAGGCTAGATTATTGGGTACAGACTTGGTTCCGGATGCCTCGGAGAAGGTTAAGGTGATTCAGGATCGACTTCGCACAACCCAGTCCAGACAGAAGAGTTACGCGGACCGGAAGGATTGCAATATTGCATTCATGGTTGGAGAGCGGGTCTTGCTCCGGGTTTCGCCTATAAAGGGCATTATGAGGTTCGCAAAGATGGGCAAGCTGAGCCCAAGGTTTATTGGTATCTTTGAGGTGTTGCGACGAATTGGAGAGGTTGCTTATGAGGTTGCCTTACATCCCAGCCTAGCAGGAGTTCATACGGTATTTCATGTTTCGATGCTCCGGAAGTATCACGGCGATCCGTCCCATATGTTGGATTTCAGCTCAGTCCAGTTGGACAAGGATCTATCGTATGTTGAGGAGCCAGTGGCTATTTTAGACAAGCAGGTCAGAAATCTAAGGTCAAAGAATATTGTTTCAGTAAAGGTTCAGTGGAGGGGTCAGCCGGTCGAGGAGGCAACTTGGGAGACCGAGCATGTCATGCGCAGCAATTACCCTCACCTTTTC
This sequence comes from Nicotiana otophora, assembly GCA_000715115.1. Lineage (NCBI taxonomy): Eukaryota > Viridiplantae > Streptophyta > Magnoliopsida > Solanales > Solanaceae > Nicotiana > Nicotiana otophora. The sequence goes on along the minus strand of AWOL01S0027844.1, from coordinate 10,774 downwards.
ACTACTTCAGGTATGTCTTTATGCTCGTTTGAGGATGAACTATTATTTTTAGAGGAGAAGGATGTAACGATCCGGCCGATCGTTTTGAGAGTAATAAACCTGATCCCCTATTTACTGTTTTTCCTATATCTTTTTCTGCTTATGTGACTTGCCGAGAGGTTTTATTTTTGGTTTCGGAGTGTGTTGGGACACTTAGTCCCTAAAACAGGAGCTTAAGTTTTAGGATTTTGACGGTAGTCGGAACTGTGTGAAGATGACTCCGGAATAGAGTTTCGTTGGTTTCGTTAGCTCCGTTGGGTGATTTTGGACTTAGGAGCATGTCCGGATTATGTTTTGGAGGTCCGTAGCTTATTTAGGATTGAAATGGCAAAAGTCAAATTTTTGGAGATTTAGACCGGTAGTGAAAATTTTGATATCAGGGTCGGATTCCGATTCCGGAAGTTGGAGTAGGTACGTAATGTTGATTATGACTTGTGTGCAAAATTTGAGGTCAATCGAACATGGTTTAATAGGTTTCGGCATCAGTTGTAGAATTTTGAAGTTTCAAGTTCTTTAAGTTTGAATTGGAGGGTGATTCGTGATTTTAGCATTGTTTGATGTGATTTGAGGACTCGACTAAGTTCGTATGGTGATTTAGGACTTGTTGGTATATTTGGTTGAGGTCTTGGGGACCTCGGGTGAGTTTCGGATGGTTATCAGATCATTTTTGGACTTAAATATTTTTTTCTGGTGCTAGTTCTGCTGTAATCGCACCTGCGCAAGGCTGCTCGTAGGTGCGAGCAAATTGGCGCAGAAGTGGATTTGAGCATCCTGAGCTGGGGTCGCAGGTGCGAGGTTAGTTCAGCATCTGCGATGCCTACAGATGTGAGAGAGGAATCGCAGATACGAAGTTAGACCGCAGAAGCGCAAAGGATTTCCGCAGGCGCGCACGCGCAGGTGCGGCCCCTTATTGCAGGTGCGGAGGCATAGGGGGGTAAGTGAATTGCACAGATGCGCACAAGCGCACCCGCAGGTGCGAGCCCAGGCTCCGCAGGTGCGGAAATACCTAGGCAGTGCTTTAAACCGAAGGGCTTCGCGATTTTTGTCATTTTGGACTTTGCAAACTCGGTTTATGGCGATTTTTGAGAGCATTTTCGAGGGATTTCTTAAGGTAAGTCCCTTGTGCCTATTTTGATCAATAATCTTGCTTCCCCATTTATTTATTTTTCACCTAGTTAGTGTGTATTTAAGGTGGAATTTGGGAGTTTGAGACTAGGGATTTGAAAAGTTTGAATTGTGGATTTGAAGGACCATTTGGTGTCGGATTTTATTAAATTTGATATGGTTAGACTCGTGAGTGAATCGGCTTTTGAATTTTATGATTTTTACCCGATTCTAAGAGGTGGGCCCGGGTCGACTTGTTAGGGCGAATTTGGGAATTTTTGTTAAAGTATTGATTTAATTAATTAGATGAGTCTATTATGGTTGTATTTATGATATGTAATTGCTTTTGGCTAGATTTGGGCCATTCAGAGCCGGATATTCGTGGGAAAGGCATTCTTACCGATTGATTGAGCTTGGTTCGAGGTAAGTGGCTTGCCTATCCTTGTGGGGGGAACTCCCCGTAGGATTTGTACTGTTTTTGATCTATGAGCGCCGTGTACGTGAGGTGATGAGTACGTACACCGAAAAATTGGGTAAAAACCCGATTTTTCTACTAAGTAATAACATGATTTCTTTCTTATTTAAGTTTCATCAGCATGTGTAGTATCCTGCTAGATTAGAATAGCATGCCTACTTACCTTAACTGTTTACTTGAACTACGTGCAGCATGTTTAGTGAATTTACCTATTTTTCCTTAACTGGTACTTAGGTTGAACTGTAGAAATTTCGTGTCGTAACTATTGAATTCTATTATTTTTGCTGCATATTTATTTTGGGAATACGAAACGGTATTTCGGAAGATCCCTATGTACTGCATATTTACTTTGGGACTACGGAACGGTGTTTCGGGAGATCCCCATGTACTACATATTTACTTTGGGACTAGGGAACGGTATTCTGGGAGATCCCCATGGTATTCCAGGAGATCCTCTTGTACTACATATTTACTTTGGGACTATGGAACGGTATTCTGGGAGATCTCCCTGCACTACACATTTACGTTTGGGACTACGAGACGGTATCTCAGGAGATCCCCTGTTGTGTTTCTGTGTAATGAGTTGTTAACTTCTATAATTTCATTGTTGTAAAATTTCAGCCTTTATTTTATTACGATATTACACTCTATCTTGTTTTATTACATATTTACCAGTAGGGACCTGATCTGACCTCGTCACTACTCGACCGAGGTTAGGCTTGGTACTTACTGGGTACAGATTGTGGTGTACTCATGCTACTCTCTGCACATGTTTTTCATGTGCAGATCCAGGTACTCCTTATCAGCCGCACTATCAGTGAGTCGGGACAGCTTTGGAGACTTCAAGGTATATCTGCCGCGTTCGCAGACCTCGGAGTCCCCTTCTACTCTTTCTCATGTCCATTATCTTCTATATTTTTTCTTTGTTAGACTCTGATATATATAGATACTAGACTTTCCTTCTGCAGTTTGTGATTCACGATGTTCCAAATTTTGGGATTGCTGTGTATTTTTGAACAGTTAGTTGTTAAATTTATGTTTCCATTTCATTATTCCGCAAATGTCAGGCTTACCTAGTCGTAGAGACTAGGTGTCGTCACGACGTCATACGGAGGAAAACTTTGGGTCGTAACAGAGAAACAAAGAGAAGGAGAGCAAATGATGGAGGGTTGGTCGGCCACCGCCCAAAAGCAAAACAATTTTACATAAATGGGCCTCAGAAAATGTGGGTAATTAAGAAAACCTAAGGGTATAAATATAATTACACACGAAAGCAGGACGACGAAGATGAGCTTCACTCGCGCTTCTAAATAGTAGTAATATATATAAATATAAAAATACTTCATTTATGACCAAAAAAAAAATGTTTCTATTGGCTCAGCATACTAGGTAGCCCATTTAACGTATTTGGGGCTTTTGCATCTATACTCAATTTTGGGGTCACAATTGAACCTATACCCTACCCGCTTTACGATCATCTTTACACTTATCGGGTCTGAAGTTAAAAAAAATAGTTTGAAGTGCAACAAAAGTTTTCCGACTCTTAAGGCCAATAAGTCTGAAGTGTAAAATTGCACTTCAGATGCACTTAAGGCCAAATAGGTCTTAAGTGCAACCAATGGTCATGCACTTAAGGCCAATAAGTCTGAAGTGAAAAATTGTACTTCAGATGCACTTAAGGGTAAATAGGTCTGAAGTGCAACCTATGGTCATGCACTTAAGGCCAATAAGTCTGAAGTGAAAAATTACACTTCAGATGCACGTAAGGCCAAAAGGTCTAAAGTGCAACAAACGTTTTCCTACACTTAAGGCCAATAAGTATGAACGAAAAAATTACACTTCAGATGCACTTAAGGCCAAATAGGCCTAAAGTGCAAATTGCCCATAAACAAAAACTTGTTCTTCGAATTTTAATAATCCAATATACGTTTTAATACCTAAATCTACTCCAAATGAGCTCAAATTTGAAATATAACCTCCAAATATCATCAAGAACAAACCCCAATTATCAATTTGTCAAAATAACAATAATCTAACGAACCCATTTTGCAATTAAGAAAAATAAAAAGAAGAAACCCTAAGCAATAGTAAAAAATAAAGCGACACAACAGCTCACCGCTGTAAAACATCATAAACTACTTTAAAATATGTTCACAAACACCATATAAAATCACTGTTACCCGAAGAAAAAGAAGAAGAAGAAGAAAGAGAAGAAAAAGGCTTAAAGTTGTTTAAACAATGGGTACAAGTTAAAAAAATAAAATAAAAAGTGGGTATAAGTTAAATGGGAGCGATCAAATAGGGTGTCCCGTGCAATTTTTAAAACGTATCCTTGACAAGGAAAATTATACAGTATAGCCGGCAAAATAGATATTTTTTATATATTAATATATAATATTCACATTTTATAAATATTTTTTATAGTTAACTAGCAAATATAATTATTTTTGATCGACCCGTCAAATTTATAATTTGCCCTCCTTGAAAAGTAGGGTTTGGCGATCATGTGAACTGAGTTTAGACAGAAATGTTAGTTACTCGTTGACTGCCCAATAGGCTAGCTAATCTATCCCATATATTAGATATAGTTTATATACACCGCCAATACGTAAAAATATTTGCGTAATCAGATTATTAAGAAGATAATTATACATGATTCTTTTTTATAATAAACATGGATTGGTAATAAATGTATACAACTTAAAGCATTTTAAATACTACTTAAGTTTCATATACATCAATCGCATTTTAATACTTTATTTATTGATCATATTGGAATATTGTAAACTTGTATTTATAGTATCACTGCATATGCCTCTAGACACTTTCGGCCTAGCTTAGTATCTCATATAAGGAAAACAATTCCAACGTGAAATTCTGCATATTAATAGTTTAACTTTCAGTATTAAATTTTGCATAGGGCTTTTTTGTTACTTTTAGCCCGCGCCAAAAACTATTTACATTCGATGGCTGAAAAAGTATATAAAATTTGTATATAACATACAAAATATATATATGTACAAAAAAATTATTTTTCGGCTATTATTTGAGAGCGGCTATATAGTGTCATTTTCCCAATTTGTATAGCTAATACATATCTTTATATTATTTTATACGTGCAGTGTAGAATAAGAATATGTGCATTAACAATATCAGGTGATATTAACTCTTGACTTGGGTATCACAATTTTTATATTCTAAGCAAGTACTATGTTATTCAACTATTTAAATTATGTCTCGCTAATTCAATGGGATAAATTTGACTGTAAAAAGAAACATTCATCCAGCTACTTTCTAAGGCGGACAACTCACTGAGTTAACGGGGACATAATTTAAAGAGTGCCCTCGAAAATGGACATACAGCGCAAATAATAATGAGTAAACCCAATTCTGTCATTTGAAAACACTGTCCATTTCGTAATGAAAATGCTTCCTCTTTATTCCGAAGTCCAAAGTGGTGAGCCCGGCCATATCAACGAATAAGCCCAAGTAACCATCTGAGCCCAAAGGGTTGTGTTCTGATCCCCCAAATTACGAACTAGTTAGTCCAAAACGAATAGGGAAAACTATACAATATAGCATTCTAAAAAATAATAGCCGTCAATAAATATATATAAAATATATAAAAATAGCACGGGTTAGCCAGTTTTCGGACTGGTAATTGAAAAATAGCCACTATTTTGCTGCAACACAAAAAGTTCCAGCATAATATACTGGAGATTGGTGCACTTGTGTATGAAGTTCCAACATATTATGCTGGAACTCCAACACACGGAAAGTTCCAGTATAATATACTGGAGATTGGAGCACCTGTGTATAAACTTTCAGTATATTATGCTGGACTAGTATATTATGCTGTAACTCAAGTATATTATGATGGAACTCAAGTATATTATGATGGAGTTCCAGTATATTTATACTGGAACTCCATCATAATATACTTGAGTTCCATCATAATATACTGGAACTCCAGTATATTATGCTGGAAGTTCACATGTAAAAAATTCAAACTCCAGTATATTACGCTGGAATATTTTCCGCATTTTGAACAGTTTTTTCGTTCATATTTATCTTTACATGAAAAATGGCTAAATTTCGATTACTTTTGAAACTATGACTATTTTTCAATTACTACTTGTAAATCTGGCTATTTTTTAATTTCACCCATAAAATATACTATATCTGTTTCAATTTAGATAGTTTGACTCATCACGGAGTTTAAGAAAAGAAAAGTAAATTCTTAAAACTTGTGGTCTTAAAAGCTTAAGGGGTAAAAATTTTGTGAGACCATGGCATTTGTGTGGTTATAAAAACTTCTCATTAAGGGTAAAATGGGTAAACTGAAGAGTTTAAAGTTGAATCCAATTGTACAAATGTGTCATTCTTTTTTGAACGGACTAATAAAGAAAATGTGTTATCTAAATTGACAACCTAAGAAACACAATAAATCACTTTATCATTTGTAGTTTATCCTCCATCCTCGCGACATTCTCTAAGTTTGCAGAATTAATTCCCTCAATCTCTTCCATTCTTTTTTCCATTTTCTGTCTTTCAGCAAAAACAACATCTTCCAAGTTAGCCATCATCTTTTTCAGATAATTTCTTTCCAACTTCCACCGACTTGAAGTATTCAAGTTATTGATTAACATCGTCACATGTGGTGGCATTTCTTCATCCCACCATTCCCACAAACCACATGAAGCTTCCTCGTCAAAATAAGGACATTTGTAGAATCAACGACCACCGTTCAAATAAGTCTTAGCCACAAAATGATTTGCAATTAAACCACCAACCACAACGACGCGGTGAATCAGAAGAGACAAAATTTTCAAACATTTGAGTTTTTTGTTAATCAATAAAGGCGCAACTTTGAGCCAACCACAAGATTCGAAGGAAAAAGACAAGAATTAAGTAGTTGAAAAAGAGAAATTTTGGAGAAGAAGATTTATGAGCAACGTGATGACCTAGGTTCTAAATTGGGGAAGAAGACGAGTAAAATATATGGGTATAAGATTAAAAGAGTGGGTCAGATTGGTTAAATGAGTCGAAATTTACCCAGATACAATTTCAGTCCCATAGAGCCACGTGGCCAAATGAAAGAATGTCACATCATTTAATGAGAGNAGTATATTATGATGGAACTCAAGTATATTATGATGGAGTTCCAGTATATTTATACTGGAACTCCATCATAATATACTTGAGTTCCATCATAATATACTGGAACTCCAGTATATTATGCTGGAAGTTCACATGTAAAAAATTCAAACTCCAGTATATTATGCTGGAAGTTCACATGTAAAAAATTCAAACTCCAGTATATTACGCTGGAATATTTTCCGCATTTTGAACAGTTTTTTCGTTCATATTTATCTTTACATGAAAAATGGCTAAATTTCGATTACTTTTGAAACTATGACTATTTTTCAATTACTACTTGTAAATCTGGCTATTTTTTAATTTCACCCATAAAATATACTATATCTGTTTCAATTTAGATAGTTTGACTCATCACGGAGTTTAAGAAAAGAAAAGTAAATTCTTAAAACTTGTGGTCTTAAAAGCTTAAGGGGTAAAAATTTTGTGAGACCATGGCATTTGTGTGGTTATAAAAACTTCTCATTAAGGGTAAAATGGGTAAACTGAAGAGTTTAAAGTTGAATCCAATTGTACAAATGTGTCATTCTTTTTTGAACGGACTAATAAAGAAAATGTGTTATCTAAATTGACAACCTAAGAAACACAATAAATCACTTTATCATTTGTAGTTTATCCTCCATCCTCGCGACATTCTCTAAGTTTGCAGAATTAATTCCCTCAATCTCTTCCATTCTTTTTTCCATTTTCTGTCTTTCAGCAAAAACAACATCTTCCAAGTTAGCCATCATCTTTTTCAGATAATTTCTTTCCAACTTCCACCGACTTGAAGTATTCAAGTTATTGATTAACATCGTCACATGTGGTGGCATTTCTTCATCCCACCATTCCCACAAACCACATGAAGCTTCCTCGTCAAAATAAGGACATTTGTAGAATCAACGACCACCGTTCAAATAAGTCTTAGCCACAAAATGATTTGCAATTAAACCACCAACCACAACGACGCGGTGAATCAGAAGAGACAAAATTTTCAAACATTTGAGTTTTTTGTTAATCAATAAAGGCGCAACTTTGAGCCAACCACAAGATTCGAAGGAAAAAGACAAGAATTAAGTAGTTGAAAAAGAGAAATTTTGGAGAAGAAGATTTATGAGCAACGTGATGACCTNAGTATATTATGATGGAACTCAAGTATATTATGATGGAGTTCCAGTATATTTATACTGGAACTCCATCATAATATACTTGAGTTCCATCATAATATACTGGAACTCCAGTATATTATGCTGGAAGTTCACATGTAAAAAATTCAAACTCCAGTATATTACGCTGGAATATTTTCCGCATTTTGAACAGTTTTTTCGTTCATATTTATCTTTACATGAAAAATGGCTAAATTTCGATTACTTTTGAAACTATGACTATTTTTCAATTACTACTTGTAAATCTGGCTATTTTTTAATTTCACCCATAAAATATACTATATCTGTTTCAATTTAGATAGTTTGACTCATCACGGAGTTTAAGAAAAGAAAAGTAAATTCTTAAAACTTGTGGTCTTAAAAGCTTAAGGGGTAAAAATTTTGTGAGACCATGGCATTTGTGTGGTTATAAAAACTTCTCATTAAGGGTAAAATGGGTAAACTGAAGAGTTTAAAGTTGAATCCAATTGTACAAATGTGTCATTCTTTTTTGAACGGACTAATAAAGAAAATGTGTTATCTAAATTGACAACCTAAGAAACACAATAAATCACTTTATCATTTGTAGTTTATCCTCCATCCTCGCGACATTCTCTAAGTTTGCAGAATTAATTCCCTCAATCTCTTCCATTCTTTTTTCCATTTTCTGTCTTTCAGCAAAAACAACATCTTCCAAGTTAGCCATCATCTTTTTCAGATAATTTCTTTCCAACTTCCACCGACTTGAAGTATTCAAGTTATTGATTAACATCGTCACATGTGGTGGCATTTCTTCATCCCACCATTCCCACAAACCACATGAAGCTTCCTCGTCAAAATAAGGACATTTGTAGAATCAACGACCACCGTTCAAATAAGTCTTAGCCACAAAATGATTTGCAATTAAACCACCAACCACAACGACGCGGTGAATCAGAAGAGACAAAATTTTCAAACATTTGAGTTTTTTGTTAATCAATAAAGGCGCAACTTTGAGCCAACCACAAGATTCGAAGGAAAAAGACAAGAATTAAGTAGTTGAAAAAGAGAAATTTTGGAGAAGAAGATTTATGAGCAACGTGATGACCTAGGTTCTAAATTGGGGAAGAAGACGAGTAAAATATATGGGTATAAGATTAAAAGAGTGGGTCAGATTGGTTAAATGAGTCGAAATTTACCCAGATACAATTTCAGTCCCATAGAGCCACGTGGCCAAATGAAAGAATGTCACATCATTTAATGAGAGGCCTACATGTGCTGGCGTTAGTGGTGGGGGCACTTTTGAGAATAGAATTAACGTCTTATATATTTTTAGACGGATAAATGGATGAGATTTTTTATAAACCANAGGCCTACATGTGCTGGCGTTAGTCGTGGGGACACTTTTGAGAATAGAATTAACGTCTTATATATTTTTAGACGGATAGATGGATGAGATTTTTTATAAACCATTTAACATATAGGCCTTTTCCACTCACTAAATAAAACCAATAGCATAGATATAAGAAGTCTAAACAGATGCAATATCATAGATAAAGCTAAATCTGATAAATAAGTGTCAATTCTTTCCAGATTAATCTAAAATTATTCTTTGCAGCAAATGAAGTCCAAAAAAGTCTTCTCCTATAATCTGCACGGTTCGGCTGCTTTTTAGAAAGTTCAGCAACTTTGACTGCTATTGACAGTATGTTTTTCCCGCCACGACCTCGGCTTCTGCGTTTTATACCTTTCTTGTCCCTTATGTATGAAGTATGATTTCTTTTGACAAAAGTCCTAATGTTTAACTAATTAAATAATTAATCTCCCCCTTCCTTCGAATTAATTTTTTGTTTTTTGAATTAATAATTGAAGTTCCCACTTCCCACTTGTTTTATAAGATGCCCTTCGCAGATTTCCATAATTTGGCGGTGACCCTACCCCTGCATTGGGCCCACTAATGGTAAGAAAGTGAAACACCAAAATCTCAGAACGCGGAATGTATTTATGCTCCTTTTGTGTATGAACACTTACACTGACATTTGAAAATGAAAAAAAACACAAACCCCTAGTACCTTTTTTTTAAGTATTCAAGTATATTTCAACTAATAGCTTGTCAAAGAATAACATAAAAATAAATACTTACTACTCCAGCTTGTCACAAGAAATAATTATTCCAGTCGTTTGATATATATATATATATATATATGAAACTAAACTTTAATTTTCGAATTAAGACATTTGAATTTATAATATTACACTAAAAGTATGTATAATATTATCAAGAATATTTTTGATTTTTTTATTTTTAACCTATTATATTATTCTTATAACTGAGTATCATCGAGGGTTGAATGGGAAAAAAACTTTGCTTCTAAAAGAGTGACATTTCTTTAAATTAGTTTAAAAGAAAAGCATGACAAATAAATTAAAACCGAGGGAATAAAGAATTTTTGGACACGAGATGTATAAGTTACACTTCAACTATTTCAAAGAGAAATTTGCTAATATTTTCATCTTAATTACTCTTAATTATGTGACAATTTAAGTCTAAAGATATTGAGATCTTAGAATAACAATGTGAGATATAAGTTAATATTTTATGTACTGTGCATATCATTTCGCCTCATTGTCGTATTATCAACATTCAACACCAATTGCCATTGGTAGTGGGATCAGGAGGAGCGTAAAAGGCCAAGTTGGCCATAAGAAGATAAAATTTTGCTGTTTCTTGAATCAAAATTTGGAAAAACAACAGTAATCCTGATGGGAGCTTTGTATAGAGGAATAATACCAAAAGTAATATAGATGTACTTAACAAAAAAGATCTAGGGGTGTATATAAATAATACTTACGAAGTAAAAACTAAGAAGAATCTTAATTTAACAAGAGAGAAGAG
>AWOL01S0027843.1:0-10628 GCA_000715115.1 Nicotiana otophora | reverse complement strand
AAATACTGTGAACATAAATACATGACAAAACTCAAATCTTTAATTACATGACCCACAGTGTACGTGGAGCTTTTATGACAATAGATAGCTAAATACATTNTACCATAACATAATTAGATCTTGACTTTCATATTGAATACATTTGGCTCAATGGCCCATAAATTCTTTCTCATGATGGTTACACAACTTTATAAATAGCTGTAAATACTGTGAACATAAATACATGACAAAACTCAAATCTTTAATTACATGACCCACAGTGTACGTGGAGCTTTTATGACAATAGATAGCTAAATACATTAAATGAACTAGACCCAAACACTCACTAGAACTGTAGCGGGCTCACCATAAGCTGAGTAGTGAAGAAGATCCCTATTAAAGATCCATATCATCCTGTAGAAGTATACTTGCATCCATTAAAAGTGTTACATTTCGCGTTTTCGTACGTTAAAGTTTCGTCGTAAGTTAATCGATGTAGACTCGGGAATGAGATTATTTTTGAGGTTATAAGCATTTATTCCATTTATAACAAGCGATAAGTAAGTACCGTGAAGGTTAAAGGGTAAACGAATCAAAGAAAATGAGTTTTGTTGAAGGTTGTCAATTTGGGATAAAATACGATCCGAGCTATAATACCCGGTATTTATGGACTAGTGTCATACAAGATACCACATGACCATGATAGTAAGGTGTATAAAGTGTGTTAAAAGTAATTAGTATTTTAAGTAATTTGAGATAATTCTTAATTATGTGGATAATTAGATAATTAATAATTTTTGGTGGGAGATTAGCTAATTAATTATAATCTTTGGATAAGTTTAGTGTGCCTCCCAACGTTGCAGCAGTTGAGGTCTTGATCAAAGCCAAAATTGTGACTCTTAATTCATGTAAAAGGTGCCACATTTAGAAGGTTTTTGTGGCTAAGTCACCACATAAGTGGGGCTCACACCCAAAGATATTAAAGACCTCTCTAATTCACTTTGTATCTCTACAATGTAATGAAGAAAGCTTCAGCAAAAATTATATTATGTGATAGACATGATTTGCTACAAAATTCATACAAGACTACTTAGCAACATGAGAATTACGATTTTAAGAGAACACGGTACAATCTTTCTCAAGAATATCATACGTGTTTTCCCTACTCTGATCCGCCGTTACGTGTTTCGTCGCGATTGGCGTGTGTTAGAGGGATTGTCAAGATAATCGGTTCAGGTATGTTAAGTCTACCCCTTCTTTCTTTTTGACATGATTCATACGATACAAACAAAATGAACAAACGCACAGCTTTCATAAATGACTCTATTCATAGAAGTTGGGTGTCAATGTTCTTGATTCCCCGTGTGACTTATTATTATATCTTCTGTTTATGGGTCTCAGAAAAATACGTAGTTGATAAAATTTATATTAAAGGCATATTGATCTTATGACATACTGAGAAGTCTTATAAACTTACTTCTTATGCATTTCATTCATTTATACATGTACATTGACCCATGACCAGATGGCGTTATATACGTGTATATTATATGTATATGGGATATAGGAAAAGGTTACGGCGTTATATACTCACCATCACCTGATCAGCTGGTATACGTGATGATTTCGCCCACAGAGGCCGAGATGATATGACGGGATACCCTCAGAGACTGGATGATGTTATGAATGCATATACCTATGCATGATACGATATTTATACGCACATGCATAACTTTATAAATATTTCATTATTCACAAAGTTATTTATACTTACAGGTGGATTCCTTTACTCCATGTTTCATTTATGTCTTTTATAGACTGATTTTTATGCCTTACATACTCGGTACATTATTTGTACTGACATCCCTTTTGCCTGGGGACGTTGCGTTTCATGCCCGCAGGTGTAGGTAGACAAGCTGACGGTCCCCCTTTTTAGGATCCTTGATCAGCGAGAGTTGGTGTGCTCCACTTGATCCAGAGCTGTTATTAGTTTGGGTACGCTACTTTTGTATGTAGATATGGGTACGACGGGACCCAGTCTCATCCTTTATACAGTTGTACACTCTATTAGAGGTCTGTAAACAATCATGTATAGTTTGATAGTATGTGGCCTTGTCGGTTTCCAGTTTTGGATATATAGTTGTCTATAGCAGCCTTGTCGGCTCGCCCTACCGTATTCCGCATGTATATGTATATATGTATTTTGGACATGTTTTCCTCACGTTTGTTATTCATGTGCTTCAGTAGTTTAATGACAGATGTTATTCATGACCTACCCTTAATTCATGTTTATATCTTAGACGTATGCTTAGGGGTGTTCGACAGGTAGGACTCGGGCACTCGTCATGGCCCATCGATTTGGGTCGTGACAAAAGTGGTATCAGAGCAGTTCTGTCCTAGGGTTGTCTATAGACCGTGTCTAGTAGAGTCTTTTTTATGGGTGTGTTGTGCACCACACTTATAGACATGAGGCTACAGGACATATAAAATGTTATCTTCCTTTATTATCTTAGATCGTGCGATATAAGGATTCATTTTCTCAACGATATATTATGCTTTCAATGATGCCTAAGAAGGCTACAGCCGCCTAGAAGGGCAAATCTGTGGCTAATGAGACTACCAGTCGAGCGCCATGAGTTACCAGGGCTAGGGAAGAGTCTCATAGTGAGATTCCACTCAGACTTAACATACCCCGCCCTCTCCAGAAGAGCTCCGAGGGGCACTAGCTCCAGTGCCTGCCCCTGTACAACCAGCTCCTCAGCCAGATGCACTGGGTCAGGAGATGAGAGATGCTATTCAGCAATTAACTTGATTAGTAGCCTCACAATCTCGGCATCAGGAAGTAGGTATTGATCATGCAGATAGGGCCATCAGTGCGAGGGTTCGTGATTTCATTAATTTGGACCCTCCGGTATTCACTGGAGTAGATCCAAACGGGGACCCTCAGGTATTTATCGATAGGATGCAGAGGACTTTAAGGGTAATGAAAGCCACTACGACTGAGTCAGTTGAGCTAGCTTCCTATAGATTTCAGGATGTTGCAGTTAATTGGTACGAGTCTTGGGATTTATCCAGAGGTGAGGATGCCCCTCTAGCGGTATGGCATGAGTTTACAGAGGCTTTTCTTCGTCATTATGTGCCACCAGAGCTTAGATGGGCTAGAGTTGATAGGTTCTTGACCCTTCAGGGTAGTATGAGTGTTCGAGAGTACAACCTTCAGTTTGATTGTTTGGCTAGGTATGCTCTCACTATTGTAGCTAAGATGGAGGATCAGGTTCACCGGTTCGTGATGGGGTTGGAGCCGCACTTGCTTAACGACCGTATGTCGGTCTCACTTCAGTCAGGCCTGGATATTTCTCGTATTCAGGCATACGCTTAGGGTGTAGAGGAGCGTAAGCAGAAGCAGAGGGCCGATCGTGAGCATGATAGGGGCTAGAGTAAGAGAGCGAGATCTTCGGGTCCTTATGGTGAGTTTTGAGGTAGTCAGAGACAACAATACCCGAGGTATCTAACCCAGCCATCGGCTAGAGCACCCCCTCAACTTGTGGATAGGAGATTTGATCGTTCTACATATTCAGGGCCTCAAGTTCTCAGTATAAGGGTGAGTCAAGTCAGATGAGGCTGCCCTTGCCATAATGTGCTCAGTGTGGTAAGCAGCATATCGGGCAGTGTCGTATGGGGTTGGGTGTTTGTTATACTTGTGGTTATCCGGGCCACGTTATGAGAGATTGTCCAACGAGAGGTGGTACAAGCATAGTTCAGCCAGCGGGATCTGTAGTTGGTTCGTCATCATCAGTATGCCCCTTAGGCAAGGTTCACAAGCACCAAATGGTCGTGGTAGAGGCAGAGGTGGAGCATCTAGCTCGAGCGGTCCTCAGAACTGTATTTATGCATTAGCAGGTCGACATGATCAGGAGTCGTCACCTGATGTTGTTACAGGTATATTATCAGTCTCCTCATATGATGTATATGCATTGATTGACCCAGGTTCCACCTTATCATATATTACTCCGTTGGTTGCTAGTAAGTTTGGAATAGAACCTGAGTTGGTTAAACCTTTTGAGGTGTCCACACCTGTTGGGGATCTAGTAATAGCTAGGCGGATATATAGAGATTGTACATTAGTAGTTCATAGTCGATCTACAGTAGCAGACCTAATTGAATTAGATATGGTAGAATTTGATGTTATACTGGGTATGGATTGGTTGGCTTCTTGTTATGCCAACATTGATTGTAGATCAAAGATGGCCCGATTTCAATTTCCAGGGGAGCCTGTTTTGGAATGGAAAGGTACTACGGCATCGCCGAGAGGAAGATTTATTTTCTATCTCAAGGCAAGGAAGATGATTAGAAAGGGCTATATTTATTACTTAGTTCGGGTTCAGGATGTGAAAGTAGAGCCACCAACCATTCAATCTATCCCCGTGGTTAATAAGTTTTCCGATGTTTTTCCCGATGAGCTTCAGGGTCTTCCGCCAGAGCGAGAAATTGAGTTTGCTATTGACCTATTACTAGATACTCAACCAATATCTATTCCTCCCTATAGAATGGCACCCGCGGAACTGAGAGAGTTGAAGGAACAACTAAGGGACTTGCTTGAAAAAGGTTTTATCGTACGTTAAAGTTTAGTCGTAAGTTAATCAACGTAGACTCGGGAATGAGATTATTTTTTAGGTTATAAGCATTTATGCCATTTATAGCAGGCGATAAGTAAGTGCCATGAAAAGGTTAAAGGGTAAACGAATCAAAGAAAATGAGTTTCGTTGAAGGTTGTCAATTTGGGATAAAATACGGTCTGAGCTATAATACCTGGTATTTATGGACTAGTGCCATACAAGGTACCACATGACCATGATAGTAAGGTGTATAAAGTGTGTTAAAATAATTAGTATTTTAAGTAATCTGAGATAATTCATAATTATGTAGATAATTAGGTAATTAATATTTTTTGGAGGGGGATTAGCTAATTAATTATAATCTTTGGATAAGTTTAGTAAGCCTCCCAACGTAGCAGCAGTTGAGGTCTTGATCAAAGCCAAAATTCTGACTCTTAATTCATGTAAAAGGTGCCACATTTAGAAGGTTTTTGTGGCTAAGTCACCACATAAGTGGGGCCCACACCCAAAGATATTAAAGACCTCTCTAATTCACTTTGTATCTCTACAATGTAATGAAGAAAGCTTTAGCAAAAATTATATTATGTGATAGCAACGTGATTTGCTATAAAATTCATACAAGACTACTTAGCAACGTGAGAATTGCGATTCTAAGAGAACATGGTACAATCTTTCTCAAGAATATCATACGAATTTTTCCCTACTCCGATTCGCCGCTACGTGTTTCGTCGCGATTGGCGTGTGTTAGAGGGATTGTCAAGAGAATCGATTTAGGTATGTTAAGTCTACCCCTTCTTTATTTTTGGCATGATTCATACGATGCAAATGAAATGAGCAAATGCACAGCTTTCATAAATGACTCTATTCATAGAAGTACTAGGGGTGTCTATGTTCTTTATTCCCCATGTGACTTATTATTATATCTTCTGTTCATGGGTCTCAGAAAAATACGTAGTTGATAAAATTTATCCGAAGGTATATTGATCTTATGACATACCGAGAAGTCTTATAAACTTACTTCTTATGCATTTCATTCATTTATACACCATGTACATTGACTCATGACCAGATGGCATTATATATGCGTATATTATATGTATATGGGATATGGAAAAAGGTTACGACGTTATATACGCACCATCACATGATCAGCTGGTATACGTGATGATTTCACCCACAGAGGCCGAGATGATATGACGGGATCCCCTCAGAGGCTATATGATGTTATGAACACATATACCTATGCATGATACGACATTTATATGCACATGCATGACTTTACAAATATTTCAGGATTCACAAAGTTATTTAGACTTACAGGTGGATTCCTTTACTCCATGTTTCATTTATGTCTTTTATAGACTGATTTTCATGCCTTACATACTTGGTACATTATTTGTACTGATGTCCCTTTTGCCTGGGGACGTTGCGTTTCATGTCCGCAGGTGCAGGTTGACAAGCTAACGGTCCCCCTTTTTAGGATACTTGATCATCGATAGTTGGTGTGCTCCACTTGATCTGGAGTTGTTATTAGTTTTGGTATGCTACTGTTTTATGTAGATATGGGTACGACGGGGCCCAGTCCCATCCTTTATACAGTTGTACACTCTATTAATCGTATGTAGACAGTTATGTATAGTTGGATAGTATGTGGCCTTGTCCGCTTCCAATTTTGGATATATAGTTGTCTATAGCAGCCTTGTCGGCTCGCCCTACCGTATTCCGGATGTATATGTATATATGTCTCTTGGACATGTTTTCCTCACGTATGTTATTCACGTGCTTCAGCAGTTTAATGGCAGATGTTATTCATGACCTACCCTTAATTCATGTTTATATCTTAGACGTATGCTTATAGTTATTCGACAGGTAGGACTCGGGCACTCATCATGGCCCATCGGTTTGGGTCATGACAAAAAGATGCAGTGCCCCCGGCAAAAGGGATGTGAGTACATGTGGAATAGTACTCATATGTAAGGAAGTCAAAACAACATATGATAATACGGTAACTTAAATAAGAGGTAAATAGAGTACATCAAGAAACTACGAAACATCCCATAGAATCACATTTCAAGTCTTATTATACTTGCATAATTCTAATCTTCTTTTAGGATCAACTGAGCCATATGAACTATATGTGGAATACATAATATAATGTAATTGTAACAACATGTACAAACAAGGACACTGAAAGTGGCACCTTCCTCCCTTATTTTACACATATACACTTCATAGACCGTCCTTAGTGTTCAAATATCATATTATACACCTATGCGTCTCACAGACCGTTCATAGTATCACATATACAATACATATGTGTACTTGATAGACCGTTCACAGTATCACCTATACAATACACTTGAGTGTTTCATAGATCGTTCACGGTGTTTACTTACACAATACACATGTGTGTTTCTTAGACCGTTCACAGTATTTACTTATATAATACACATGCGCGTTTCATAGACCGTTCACAGTCTTCACTTACACAATACAAATACACATATTCAAGGGTTTGAAAATAAAACATGAATATGATGAATCATGGTAACAGAAAAAGGGCTTAGATACCATTAACGTCAAGCAAATCTATTAAGAGCTTCCATTAAAATTTATAGATATTAAGTCGAGGATCCTCTATATCCACCTTCACACAAAGCGGTCATGCCGCCTCACCCCAACATATGTGGGTGGAGGTGTATCATGATACCACAATCTCTACACAAAGCGGCCCTGCCGGCTCATCCTAATATATGCGGGTGGAAGTGTATCATAATACCACAATCGCTACACAAAGCGGCACTGCCGCCTCACCCCAATATATCAAGATGGAGGTGTATCACAATACCATCATCTCTACACAAAGCGGCCCTACCACCTCACCCCAATATATGCGGGTGGGGGTGTATTATAATACCACAATCTCTACACAAAGCGGCCCTGCCTCCCCAACCTAATATATATGGGTAGAGGTGTATCACAATACCACAATCTATACACAAAGAGGCCCTGCCGCCTCACCCCAATATATACGGGTGGAGGTGTATCACAATACCGTAATGTCTACACAAAGAGGCCCTACCGCCTCACCCCAATATATGCAGGCAGAGGTGTATCACAATACCACAATCTCTACACAAAGTGGTCCTGCCGCCTCTCCCCAATATATGCGGGTGGAGGTGTATCCCAATACCACAATCTCTACATAAAATGGCCATGCCGCCTCACCCCAATATATGCAGGTAGAGGTGTATCACAATACCATAATCTCTACACAAAGCGGCCCTGTTGCCTCACCCTAATATATGCGGGTGGAGGTGTATCACAGTACCACAATCTCATATATAACTCAAAGCGACATAGTTTGTCATTACATTTAAGGTTGTAATTTCCTATATCATTGGAATACTTCATGTTCATTCTCATCATAGAGAAACACAACTCATTACATTAGCACATGCATGGTAAATCAATAAGTCGATTTCAATGGCACATGAGCCCAATTTCTTTTCTTAAGGTTCATCATCATTTAGCATAGGACATCCCCCCTCCATCTCGTTATTCACTCCCTTGACATCTTGAGGTCATTATCTAGGTTCATGACTCTTGGGGACTTAACAACAGAAGTCATTTACAAACATTATTTCAGAAGCATACAACTATAGTTGAAACCATTGGGACATACAACACCTCATAATTCTCCTTTTGGCAAACGACTACATTTCATATTCATACCATTACTTACTTGTAATTGCCATGGGTGATCATAGGATATCAAGAATATTTAAAATATTTAGGAACACCATAGCCTCTGCTCATGAGGGTGTAGGATCTTATAACATATTGGAAACATAAGTACAAATACGTTCATCTCATAACCTTTCCCACTATATATCACTTCACAGTTACTTTCAACTACTTACAACATCATTATTTCATTGGCTCCCTTGGCCATACATATTATTCTTCATTCATGACATTGTGGCCATATATCATATTCCACACTAACATTTCTTTACTTTCAAGTATTATCATCACAAACACCATCATATAGAATATTTTTGAAATACCTTTCCCCAAAAAGGGCAATACACAATCTCAACTCATGAATATGTAAGAACTAAAAACATATTGGAAATACCTATCAAGCATAGCATTAGTTAGAACAACCACATTTGGACATGACTTGAGTACATAAGCTTTTGGACAATTCAATTTTGAGTCGATTTGTAATAGTTGAATCAAGGCTCATTTCATAATATTTCACACATCATTTCATTTCATTGGAACTATTGGCCACAGGTATATCTTTCATTCTTGGCACGGTGGCCACACTTTATATCACCAACTCACTTCTTTCACTTTCGAGTATCTTTATATATTATCAACAACAAGGCATTTCCAATCAAGACTTTAGGTACACATATGAGAAATTTAAGAGTCTAAGCATATCGATTTTTGTCACACAATTTGGCATACTAGCTTTCATTTGGAGTGCGACTCAAAGCCATAACATTTTAATACACAACCAATACTTTGAACATATATCTTTTAATATAACGCTCATTCGGAATAGTCAAGTTTATAAGGAATAGCTCGGAACATAGGAATTAGGAACTTTAGCCAACCATACTTGAAACTTACGGGAACATTATGGAATTCGATTCTGAGAGAGAAGTTTAGCCAACATACCTGAAATTCTCCCCTTAATGATACTACAATGATCCACTACACTAAGAAACTTCAATCTACAATAACAACATCCAATGGGGATAACATTAGTAACAAATCCCATACTTTAGGCCATTTAGCCATTTTATCAAACACCTAGTAGACATGAATCTCTACATCTCTTAACCATAGAATTAGTTCATCCAACTACTACCATTTACCAAAAATGTATCCCACCATCATTATTAAATAATTCATAACGTCCAACATCACATTCATGACCATCCATCCACACCCAACCAAGAAAATTCCATCAAATAATCACCTTTCAATCTCTACAATGGTTATGTATTTAAATTAGGAACTTATGGATTCCAATCACCATAATATAAGTTTCAATATTTAATTCATACTCATATTCCCATAATATATCCATACATGTAAGTCTAAGGGTGTAGGATTACCTTTTGGAAAAAATCTTGCAAAACCCTCCTTTCTATTCTTGAAGAAATTACTTGAAGATCTATGTATTTTATGGAGGATTGAGTTAGTTTTAGGGTGGAATTGATGGAATGAAACACCAAATTAGTACGGATTACTCACCTGGAAGATGGGGGAGTTGGAGGTCTTGAGAGAGTGGAGGAAAACCCCAAAGTTCGGCCAAGAGAAATGGGGAAAAATAAACCCCGAAATGACTATATAATGTTTCGGGCGCCACAGGTGGCGTAGGGCGCTGCCTGTGGCACTGGTTCCAGAACCTCAACATTCCCAATTCCAAGTATAGCACCCCACATTACCCTGGGCGTTGGCGATGGGAAATCATTTCTATTTCGCCCGGAAATGGGCATAACTCTCTCATACGATGTCCGAATTTGATGATTCTTTTTGCTATGGCACCGTAATTTCCATACGGATCAAATACTTTAATAAAAACTGAATTTGGAGCTCATTTTCTTAATGTGATACCACTTATGATTGAATAAATGGCGTCGACGCATCCTAGAAATATCCAAATTAAATTTCGAGCATACGCCCGAGTACAAAATCACCATCCGAACCTAATGAAATCATCAAAACTCTGATCCGGGGTCGAATACAAAAAAAGCTCAAACTTGGTCATAATACATCATATGAAGCTACTCAAGACTTCAAATAGTTGAAAGGAGCGTAAATTTTCAAAATGACAAGTCAGGTCGTTACAAAAACTCTGACACGGTAACTTACAGACCCGGCTGCACTCCAAATGAAATGGTGTCTTACCGATCCTTTGTTGAATGCTAATGTAATACCCCAGAAAACAATTGAAGAACTTAAGTGTAAAGCCCGATAAAATTTACAAAGAAAATAATATTTCATGGTGCC
>AWOL01S0027840.1:19272-30450 GCA_000715115.1 Nicotiana otophora | reverse complement strand
CTGATACATCTTTGCAGCACCCGGATGAATGGAGTACCATGAACTGTGAGCCTCCTGGAGAATCAATTCACGCAAACCATCCATATTAGGCACACATAGCCTGCCTTGCATCCGTAATACATTGTCATCTCCAATAGTGACTTCCTTGGCATCACCGTGCTAAACTGTATCCTTAAGGACAAGTAGATGGGGGTCATCATACTGACGTTCCCTGATACGATCATAAAGCGAAGGCTGAGAAACCACGCAAGCCAAAACTCGACTCGGCTCGGAAACATCCAATCTAACAAACTGGCTGGCCAAGGCCTGAACATCCAAGTCTAAAGGCCTCTCTGCTACCGGTAAATATGCTAAGCTGCTCAAACTCTCTGCCTTACTACTCAAGGCATCGGCCACTACATTGGCCTTCCCAAGATGATAGAGAATGGTGATATCTTAATCCTTAAGCAACTCCAACCATCTCCTCTACCGCAAATTAAGATCCTTCTGTTTAAACAGATGTTGTAGACTCCGATGATTGGTGTAGACCTCACAATGGACACCGTAAAAATAATGCCACCAAATTTTTAAGGCATGAAAAATAGCTGCTAATTCCAGATCATGTATAGGATAATTCTTCTCATGCACCTTTAACTGTCTGGACGCGTAGGCAATTACCCTACCATCTTGCATCAACACTGTGCCAAGACCAATACGCGATGCGTCACAATACACAGTATAAGATCCTGTACCTGTAAGTAATACCAATGCTGGGGCTGTAGTCAAAGCTGTCTTGAGCTTTTGAAAGCTCTCCTCACATTCCTCGGTCCACCTGAACGGAGCACCTTTCTAGGTCAATTTGGTCATAGATGTAGCAATAGAAGAGAAACCCTTTACAAATCGGCGATAATACCCTGCCAAACCAAGGAAACTCTAGATTTCCATAACTGAGGACGGTCTGGACCAACTCTGCACTGCTTCAATCTTATTTGGATCTACCTTGATCCCCTCGCACGAAACTATATGACCCAAAAATCCCACTGAAACAAGCCAGAATTCACACTTTGAAAATTTTGCATATAACTTTCTTTCTCTCAAAATCTGAAGCACAGTCCTCAGGTGTTGTTCATGATCTTCCTGACTCCGGGAATACACCAGAATATCGTCAATAAACACAATGATAAAGGAATCAAGATAGGGCTGAAATACAATATTCTTTAAGTGCATAAATGCTGCTGGGGAGTTGGTCAGCCCAAAAGAAATCACAAGGAATTTGTAATGACCGTACCGAGTCCTAAAAGCAGTCTTCGGGATATCTGGCTCCCGAATCTTCAACTGATGATAGCCTGAACGCAAGTCAATTTTAGATAATACCCTGGCACCCTGAAGTTGATCAAATAGGTCATCAATATGTGGCAATGGATACTTGCTCTTCACTGTAACCTTGTTCAACTGGCGGTAATCAATACACATCCGCATAGAACCATACTTCTTCTTTACAAATAAGATAGGAGCACCCTAAGGCGATACACTGGGCCGAATGAAACCCTTATCAAGCAACTCATGTAACTGTTCTTTTAATTCTTTCAACTCTGCTGGGGCCATACGGTATGTTGGAATAGAAATAGGTTGAGTGCCCGGTAACAAATCAATGCCAAAGTCAACATCCCTGTCGGGTGGCATACCCGGAAGATCCGCTGGAAATACATCAGGAAAATCCCTTACTACAGGAACTGACTCTACAGTAGGAGTTTCAATACTAACATCTCTCACATAGGCCAGATACGCATCACACCCCTTCTCAACCATTCGTTGAGCTTTAAGAAATGAAATAAACCTGCTAGAAACATTATCCAAGGTACCTCTCCACTCTAGCCATGGTAGACCTGGTATAGCCAATGTCACCATCTTGGCATAACAATAAAGAATAGTGTGATAGGGTGACAACCAGTCCATGCCCAAAATAATATCGAAATCCACCATACTGAGCAATAATAAATCAGCTCTGGTCTCAAAACCACTGATAACAATTAAACACGACCGATACACATGGTCCACAATAATAGATTCACCCATGGGTGTAGATACATAAACAGAAGAACTCAAGGAATCACGTGATACACCCAAATACGGGGCAAAATAAGATGACACATAAGAATAAGTGGAGCCTAGATAAAATAAGACTGACACATCTCTATGACAGACCGGAATAATACCGGTGATAATAGAATCGGATGCAACAACATCTGTACTAGCAGGAAGGGCATAATATCTAGCCTGGCCTCCCCCTCTAGGCGGACCTCTACCTGTCCGACCACCACCTCTAGCTGGTTGTGCAGGTGGAGTGGCAACTGGTGCAGTAATCATGGCCAGAGAATCCCAAGGACCCTGTGGAATAGGTGGGGCCTGAGAAATTTGTGGAGGTGCACCCCTCCTAAATCTAGAGCAATCTCTCATAATATGACGAGTGTCACCACACTCAAAATAAGCCCTCGGAGGATGTGGCTGCTGGGACTGGCTCAGGCCTGATCGACTAGACTGCCCGCTGAAAGCACCCCGTACAGGAGGTACAGAAGACACTGGTGGTACATAATATGGAACCTGAGGTCTGGGAGTAGTCGGAATACTACTGGAAACTGGAAGTGCTGAATGCATAGGATGGCTCACATAACCTCTACCATGAGGGGCTGCAACTGGGGCACGACAATTATTATATGTGCCAGAATCTCGGGTTCTCTTATCTTCCCTCTCCCGAGTCTGCATACCTTCCAATCTCCTAGAAATTGACACCACCTGTTGGTATGTGATGTTCATCTCTAGCTCTTGGGCCATACTGTATCTGATACTAGGGTGAAGAGCCTGAATAAATCTGCAAACCCACTCTCGAACAGTAGCAACTAAGGTTGGTGCATGCCTAGCCAAATCACTGAATCAGACCGCATATTTTGACACGGTTATAGAACCTTGGCGCAGCTTCTCAAACTCTACGCGCCATGCATCTCTAAGACTCTGAGGAACATACTCCCTTAAGAACATATCTGAAAATTGAGTCCAAGTAAGTGAAGCTGCCTCAGCCGGACTATCCAACTCATATGCCCGCCACCACTAGTAGGCTGCTCCTCTAAACTGGAATGCCGTGAAAGAAACCCCACTGGAATCCACAATACCCATAGTACGAAGGATACAGTGACATTCCTCTAGAAAATCCTGAGCATCCTCCGAAGCTAAACCACTGAAAGTAGGAGGGTGGTACTTCTTATACCTCTCGAACCTGAGCTGCTCCCCCTCTGAATCTACTGTCCTAATCTCAGGCCGAACTGGGATAACTGGCTGCACTGGTATAACCTCCGGGGCATGGTCAACTTGGGGCCGTGGCTCTGGAATACGGGCGGTTGGAGTCTGTGCTCCTCCCCCGGCCTGAGATGTGGCAGGAGCAAGTGGAATTAACCTTGCCTGAGCTAGAGTGCCAAACATGCTCAAAACCTGGGCAAGAGTCTCCTGAAGTGCAGGAGTAGTAACAGGCATCTCAGGTGCCTTCTCTCCAACTGGAGCTACTGGTGGCTCTGGTGCAGCAGCTCGTGCAGGTGCTCTGGCTGCACCACGTGGTCTTCCTTGGCCTCTGCCCCGACCCTGGCCTTTTGCGGCTCCAACAGGGGGCGCGGGTGTCTGATCATCAGATCCAGTTGTGCGTGTCCTCACCATCTGTGAGAGAATAGAAAGACAATTGTTTAGAACTTTGAAATCAACAAAGGCGCACGATAAGGAATCAAAAAATGAATATTTCCTAACAGTTTCATAGCCTCTCGAAGATAAGTACAGACGTCTTCGTACCGATCTGCAAGACTCTACTAAACCTGCTTGTGAATCATAACACCTATGAACCTAATGCTCTGATACCAACTTTTCACGATCCCAAATTCCCTCCGTAGAAGGTCATGATGGCACCTAGTCTCTATGACTAGGTAAGCCTATCAATGCGGAATAATCATAAATATCTGAACTAAATAAACTACAATTCAAATAATTACAACTCCCAAACCCCGGTAAAATTAAGTCACGAGATTCTAAAAATTTATTCTCAATGTTTCTATGTATCAAGGTCTAAAGAAAAATAAGGAAGCAACATAAAATGATAGAAGGGGACTCCGGAGTCTGCGGACGCTGGCAGATATACCTCGAAGTCTCCGTGGTAACTCACTGACGTCTAGACTGGTAAGATGTACCTGGATCTGCACAAAAAGATGTGCAGAAGCATAGTATGAGTACACCGCAGCGGTACCCAGTAAGTGCCAAGCCTAACCTCGGTAGAGTAGTGACGAGGTCAGGTGAGGCCCTACTGGAATATAATAATGGCATGGTAAAATATTTAACAATATAGTAAAATAACATGACACTGAAAATGAATCAAGTAGTGTGTCATTATTTAGTTAAGCAAAATAATGGCAAATAATATCCCGTGGAAACAAAACATAATTCTTTTCAACTTTAAGAAAATCACAACAAATAATCAAGGCAACTGCGGCCATAAATCAATATCAACAAGGGCACTACCGAGGTACCGTCTCGTAGTCTCAAATCATAAATAAATTCACAATATCTCATTTCCTTATATCACCGCGGGAGCCTTCACAATTTATTTTTAAAAAAATATTTTTTTCGAAATAGCATCCCACGTTTTAGCCATCCTTATCACGCCGCATGGCTTCTAGTAGTCACCCCGACTAGCCACGCGTATCAAGCCACCCTTATCTCACTGCATGCGTTTTAATACTCAGACCTTATACCACCGCATGCCTATCAATATCACAATATATCACAATTTGCACCTCAAGTGCCCAATATTTCAATTTTCCAAAAATAATCGAACAATAATATTTTTCAACAATAAAGAGCTCACGGCTCCATCACAATGAGTACCAAAAATCTTACGAAAATATTCAAGAATAAATAATTCAGGAAAATAATATTTCAAAATCTTTAATACGTTGCTTCAATATCAAATTTAGAAATGTCAAATACTTCATATTAATAATATTTAATTCAAAGAAAATCAACCTTCAAATAATGCACAGTGTAAAAGAAACCAAGCTTCAATTAAACGGGTAAAACAATTAGCAGGAAAAGGTCAAGCAAATTTAAGGTATACAAATCAAATTAATGATGGAGAATATAACAAGATTTAATAATTTAATTAATATGCAACAGTGATCTTCATAATTTGTACATATAATCCTTCATATATAGTTCGTGTACACACTTGTCACCTCGTGTACGCGACTTTCATCATATTAAAATTAATACCAATCCTAGGGGAATTTTTCCCACACAAGGTTAGACAAGTCACTTACCTCGACTTGCTGCAATTTAACCAAGTAGTATGCTTTTTCCTCGATTTTTCAATTCCGGTCAGCTCGTATCTAGTCATAAATAATTCGATACAGTCAACAAAAATTATAGAATTAATTCTATAAGAAAATACTATATTTTTCAATAAAAATCCGAAATTAGCTCCAAAAATAGCCCGTGGGGCCCACGTCTCAGAATCTGGCGAAAGTTATGAAATATGAACGTCCATTCAACTACGAGTCCAACCATACCATTTTTACAAAAATCCAACATCAACTTAATCTCCAAATCTCAAACTCTCATTTTGAAATACCTAGGCCCAAATCCTCTAATTTCACCTCAAAAACATGTAATCTATTCGAAATATTCAATGATAATCCAATATAATTGACTAACAATGATCATATGGGAATTACCTCAAGTTTTTCTATAAATTCTCTCTGAACAATCGCCCAAAACCGTGTTGAAAATGTCCAAATGACAAAAATATCAGAACCCCTCTGTTTTTGTAATCTGGTCATGTCACGACCCAAATTATCCCTCCGTAAGGTGTCGTGATGGCACCTAGTCTTTACGACTAGGTAAGCCTAATATTGCAAAAAATATAAAGAAACACAACGTTTTAAAGATAAACAACATATTATAAATAGCCAAGAGTAGTACCACTTGACATATACAAAATAATTTCTCAAGACCCGGAATATCACTAAGTCACAAGCTGCTATAATCTATGTAGCTCTATACAAAAGTCTGAAGATAATAAAGAAAGTAACTAGGCGAGGGAGTAGAAGGGGACTCCAAAGATCTGCGGACGCAAGCAGTAGTACCTTGAAGTCTCCTAAAATCAGCAGCACGTACTAACCCCGAGGCTGATAGCTCGCACCTGGATCTGCACACGAAAACATGTGCAGGGAAGGGCATGAGTACACCACAATGATTCCCAGTAAGTGTCAAGCCTAACCTCGGCCGAGTAGTGATGAGGTCAGGTCAAGGTCCTACCGGAGTAAATATAATAAATTAAACAGTAAAAAATATAAGCAAAATTTATGGTGACACAGTTAAAGAGTTTTTTCGAAAGTTTAACAGTTAAGGGAGCCCGAGGCTCAGAACAAAGTAAACATAATGGGAAATCTCCTGGGAT
Organism: Nicotiana otophora; assembly: GCA_000715115.1. Taxonomy (NCBI): domain Eukaryota; kingdom Viridiplantae; phylum Streptophyta; class Magnoliopsida; order Solanales; family Solanaceae; genus Nicotiana; species Nicotiana otophora. The sequence continues at coordinate 23,984 of AWOL01S0027840.1, read as the reverse complement.
ACTGTCCCGTAGTTCCGAATGAATATGCAGTACAGGGCGGATCTCCCGGAATACGTCCGTAGTCCCAAAGTAAATATGCAGTGCTGGGGTGGGGGATCTCCCGGAATACGTCCGTAGTCCCAAAGTAAATAGGCAGTGCTGGGGGATTTCCTGGAATACGTCCGTAGTCCCAAAGTAAATAGGCAGTGCTGGGGGATCTCCCCGAATACGTCCGTAGACCCAAAGTAAATATGCAGTGCTGGGGGATCTCCCGGAATACGTCCGTAGTCCCAAAGTAAATATGCAACGCAAGATGAAATGGCAGGTATGGCATCGAGTTATACAGTTTATACTGAACACGGACAAGGAAAATAGGAATTTAACTAAGCATGGCACACAGAATGTCAATAGGCAGTTAAAACACGTAAGCATGCTTTTCTAGTCTAAACTACACAATTAAACATATTAGTACAATTTAATAAGAGAAGCAATTTATGATTTAAAAAGGATAAACATGATTTTTTTTTTTGCAATAATAGCATGTGTACGTACTCATCACCTCACGTACACGGTGCCCACACACCAAATAATATCAAGATATCCTAAGGGGAAAGTCTCCAACACAAGGTTAGGCAAGCCACTTACCTCAAACCGCTCAAATCACCTCGATAACACGTTCTTGCCACGAGTATCCGACTCCAAATGGCCCGAATCTATTCAAATAAATTGCATAATGTAAATATAACTACGAGTAACTAATTTAGCTAATTAATTCGAAGCTAAAGCGTGAAATTAGGAAAAACGCCCAAAAAGTCACCCCGGGCCCACATCTCGGAATCGGGTAAAAGTCGCAAAATACGAACACCCATTCACTCACGAGTTTACTCGTACCAAAATTGCTCAAATCCGATACCACAATTTCGATCAAAACCCCAAAATTCGGCCTACGAATCTTTCCCAATTTTGATCCCCAAATCCGAAATTAAACGATGAAATCAACCATAGATTAGTGGAATATAACCATAAAGGAGTTAGGAATCATTACCCAAAAACTTCCTCCGAAAATCTTTCCAAATTTTGCCTTCTACCGAGCGCTCAATCAAATTTTTGTGTTATGAGCTCAACCCTCGTTTTTGAACCTTAAATTCTGCCCAGGTGCGTTCTTCTTCGCAAACGCGACATCACGATCGCGAACATGATGAACAATCTTCCACTGGCCCAAAATTCCTCTTTCGCAAATGCGAGAGGACTTCTCGCGAACGCGTACCTTCCACTGACGGACCTTTCGCGAACGCGGGAACCTCTTCGCGAATACGTAGGCTTAATGCCAGAAGCTTCCTCTGCCCCATTCCTCTACGCGAACGCGAGGACCATATCGTGAACGCATAGGCTTAAGGTCCCATACCTTCGCGAACACGGGAACAACATAGCGAACGCGAAGAACAACTTCTCTGCCTTTCCAGATGCTTTACGCGATCGCGAGGCACCTCTTGTGAACGCGATGAAGGATTTTTCTGCAATAAACACCAGAAATTTGCCACTTCTCTAAGTCTAAAGATGACTCGTTGAGCATCCGAAACACACCCGAAGCCCCCAGGACCTCGACCAACCATACCAACCAATCCTAAAATACCATACGAACTTAGTAAAGCTCTCAAATCACATCAAACAATGCTAAAATCATGAATCACCCTCCAATTTAAACTTAAAGAACTTGAAACTTCAAAATTCTACAACCGATGCCGAAACCTATCCAATCACGTCCGATGGACCTCACATTTTGCACACAAGTCATAATCAACATTACGGACCTACTCCAACTTCCGGAATTGGAAAACGATCCTGATATCAAAAATCCCACTACCGGCCCAAAACTCCAAAAATTCGACTTTCGCCATTTCAAGTCTAAATGAGCTACGAACCTCCAAAACACAATCCGGACACGCTCCTAAACCCAAAATCACGTAACGGAGCTAATGGAACCGACGGAATTCCATTCCGGAGTCATCTTCACACAGTTCCGAATACAGTCCAAATCCTAAGGCTTAAGCTCTCATTTAGGGACTAAGTGTCCCAAAACACTTCGAAACTCAAAACCAATCACCCAGCAAGTCACAATAGTAGAAATAGATATGGGGAAAGCATTTAATAGGGGTTCGGGGCTCTAACTCTCAAAACGACCGGCCGAGTCATTACAGGTCAGTGCTTTTGCACCTTCGGACAATATTCTCGCACCTGCGGTCCCACATCTACGGTGAAATACCGCATCTTTGGAAAATGCTCAGTCCAGCTGCCTTCGCTTCTGCGAGCTTTGGACCTCATCTGCGCCTTCGCAGGTGCGGAAACTTCCATCACACCTGCGTACCAGCCCGCAACTGCGCCCTTCCTCTCGCTTCTGTGCAACATGAGCCGCATCTGTGGCTCCAACTGGGCAGCCCTTCGTCCATTTTTGCGAGCCATAGCTCGCTTGTGCGAGTCCGCACCTGCGGTCAGTCCCTCCGCAGGTGCGATGACACCAGAAGCTGCAAATTTTAGAATTTGCTTAAGTCCAAAAATTGATCCGATTGCGATCCAGATCGCACTCGGGGTACTCGGGACCCCGTCCAAAAATACCAAAAAGTCCTAAAACATCATACGAACTTAGTCGAGCCTTCAAATCAGATTGAACAACACTAAAACACGAATCACACATAGATTCAAGCCTTATGAACTTTGAAATTTCTAATTTCTACAAATGACTCCGGAACTTATCAAATCACGTCCGATTTACCTCGAATTTTGCGCACAAGTCATAAATGACATAATGGAGGTATTCAAATTTTTAGAATCGGATTTTGGCCCAGATTTCAAAAAGTCAACCCTCGGTTAAACTTTCCATAAATTCAACTTTTGACATTTCAAGCCTAATTCCACTACGGACTTCCAAATAAAATTCTGATCACGCTCCTAAGTCCAAAATCACCATACGGAGCTGTTGGAATCATCAAAATTCTATTCCGGGGTTGTTTGCACATAATTCAACATCAGGTCACTATTTGAACTTAAACTTTTAATTTTTCATCAAAATTCCATATCTCGTTCTAGGGACCTCGAAATTTGATTTCGGGCATACGCCCAAGTCTCAATTCACGATACGGACCTACCGGAACTGTCAAAACACTTATCCGAGTCTGTTTGCTCAAAATGTTGACCAAAGTCAACTCAGTTGAGTTTTAAAGCTCTAATTCATATTTTAATACATTTTCACATAAAAACTTTCCGAAAAATTTTACGGACTGCGCATGCAAATCGAGGAATGATAAATAGTACTTTTTGAGGTCTTAGATCACATAATTAATCATTAAATTTAAGGATCACATTTTGGATCATCACATGTTCTTAACTTAATCTTGGTTAGATTACCCGAATCCATCACTGTTTTTAACATTTAATTAGTGATTTAAGTTAGAAAACTTTGGAAAAACCCTCATGGATAGATTTGAGGATTTGAGTGTCAAATTGTTATTGGAATTTAATCATTTTAGTATGGTTAGACTCGCGATTGAATGGGCGTTCATATTTCGTAGCCGGATTCCGAGACGTGGGCCCCATGGACCATTTTGAGTTAATTTTGGATTTTTATTGAAAAATATAGTATTTCCTTATAGAATTAATTCTATATTTTTTGTTGACTGTATCGAATTATTTATGACTAGATACGAGCCGACCGGAATTGGAAAATCGAGGAAAAAGCATACTACTTGGTTAAATTGGAGCAAGTCGAGGTAAGTGACTTGTCTAACCTTGTGTGGGGGAAATTTTCCTAGAATTGATATTAATTGTAATGTGATGAAAGTCGTGTACACGAGGTGACGAGTGTGTACACGGACTAAATGTGAAAGATTATATTTTTTAAATTGTGTAGATCATTGTTGCGCATTTATTAAATTATTTTATCTTGTTATATTCTTCATCATTGATCTGAGATTGTCACGACCCCAAATTATCCCTCCGTAAGGTGTCGTGATGGCACCTAGTCTTTACGACTAGGTAAGTCTAATATTGCAAAAAATATAAAGAAACACAATATTTTAAAGATAAACAACATATTATAAATAGCCAAGAGTAGTACCACTCGGCATATACAAAATAATTTCCCAAGACCCAGAATATCGCTAAGTCACAAGCTGCTATAATCTATGTAGCTCTATACAAAAGTCTGAAGATAAAAAACAATGTCTAGACGAGGGAGTAGAAGGGGACTCCGAAGATCTGCCGACGCAAGCAGAAATACCTTGAAGTCTACTAGAATCAGTAGCACGCGCTAATCCCAAGGTTGATAGCTCGTACCTAGATCTGCACATGAAAAACATGTGCAGGAAAAGGCATGAGTACACCACAATGATACCCAGTAAGTGCCAAGCCTAACCTCGGTCAAGTAGTGACGAGGTCAGGTTAAGGCCCTAACGGAGTAAATATAATAATTTAAACAGTAAAAGATATAAGTAAAATTTACGATAACACAGTTAAAAAGGGAGCCCTCGTCTCAGAACAAGGTAAACACAGTGTAAAATCTCTCGGGATATCATCCCGTAGTATCAAATGAATATGCAGTACATGGGGGATCTCCCTAAATACGTCCATAGTCCCAAAGTAAATATGCAGTGCTGGGGAATCTCCTGGAATACGTCCGTAGTCCCAATTTAAATATGCTGTACAGGGGGATCTCTCGAAATACGTCCGTAGTCCCAATA
>AWOL01S0027840.1:3067-18385 GCA_000715115.1 Nicotiana otophora | reverse complement strand
GTCTAATATTGCAAAAAATATAAAGAAACACAATATTTTAAAGATAAACAACATATTATAAATAGCCAAGAGTAGTACCACTCGGCATATACAAAATAATTTCCCAAGACCCAGAATATCGCTAAGTCACAAGCTGCTATAATCTATGTAGCTCTATACAAAAGTCTGAAGATAATAAAAAACAATCTCTAGATGAGGGAGTAGAATGGGACTCCGAAGATCTGCGGATGCAAGCAGAAATACCTTGAAGTCTCCTAGAATCAGCAGCACGCGCTAATCCCAAGGCTGATAGTTATACCTAGATCTGCACACGAAAAACATGTGCAAGAAAGGGCATGAGTACACCACAATGGTACCCAGTAAGTGCCAAGCCTAACCTCAGTCAAGTAGTGACGAGGTCAGGTTAAGGCCCTACCGGAGTAAATATAGTAATTTAAATAGTAAAAGATATAAGTAAAATTTACGATAACACAGTTAAAAAGGGAGCCCTCGGCTCAGAACAAGGTAAACACAGTGTAAAATCTCTCGGGATATCGTCCCGTAGTATAAATGAATATGAAGTACATGGGGGATCTCCCGGAATACGTCCGTAGTCCCAAAGTAAATATACAGTGTTGGGGGATCTCCCGGAATACGTCTGTAGTCCCAATTTAAATATGCAGTACATGAGGATCTCCCGGAATACGTCCGTAGTCCCAATTTAAATATGCAGTATAGGGGGATCTCCCGGAATACGTCCGTAGTCCCAATTTAAAAATGCAGTACAGGGGGATATCCCGGAATATGTCCGTAGTCCCAATTTAAATATGCAGTACATGGGGAGCTCCCGGAATACGTCTGTAGTCCCAATTTAAATAAGCAATGCAAGATGAAATGGCAGGTATGGCATCGAGTTATACAGTTTATACTGGACAGAGATAAGAAAAATAAGGACTTAACTAAACATGACGCACAGAATGTCAATTAGGTAGTTAAAATACGTAAGCATGCTTCTCTAGTCTAAGTTTCACAATTAAACGTATTAGTGCAATTTAATAAGGAAAAAAAATAATTTATGATTTAGAAAGGAAAAATGGGATTTTGTTTTGCAATAATAGCCCGTGTACGTACTCGTCACCTCACGTACACGGCGCCCACACACCAAATAATATCAAGATATCCTAAGGGGGAAGTCCCCAACACAGGGTTAGGCAAGCCACTTACCTCGAACCGCTCAAATCAACTTGATATCACGTTCTTGCCACGAGTATCCGACTCCAAATGGCCCGAATCTATTCAAAATAGTACAATAACATCAATACGCGCTAATGGAATGTATCCCACAAGAAAACTACAAATATTAGGCCAAAAACCCAAAATTGGCTCAAACCCGGCCCCCAGGGCCCATGTCTCGAAACCCGACAAAATTCACGAAACTAGAAATCTCATTCACGCACGAGTCTAATCATATCAAATTTAATAAAATCCGACACCAAATGGTCCTCCAATCCACAATTCAAACTCCCAAATCCCTAGTCTCCAACTTCAAATTTCTACCTTAAATACACATTAACTAGGTGGAGAAATATATGGCAAGGCAAGTTTATTGACCAAAAATAAGCACAAGGAACTTACCTCAAGAAATGCCTCGAAAATGCTCTCAAACGTTGCCTTAACCCGAGTTTACAAAGCCAAAAATGATAAAAATCGCGAAGCCCTTCGGTTTTAATCACTGCCCAGGTATTTTTGCACCTGCGGAACCTGGGCTCGCACCTGCGGGTGCACTTGTGCGGAAAAACGTGCGCATCTACGCAACTCACTTACCCCCTCTGCTTTCGTATCTGTGACGATGGGGCGGCATCTGCGCACTCGCACCTGCGGAGTCCCTTCCGCTTCTGCGCGTCTTGCGCATTTGCGAACGTCCTTGCGCAATTGCAGGTATCGCATATGCGGAAACTTCCTCGGACCTGCGACCCCAAGACAACTCTCGATTTCTCACATCTGCGCTTCTATCTCCGCATGTGTGGCTTGCGCACCTGCGGTCTCTTTTACGCAGGTGCGAAAACACCAGAACTAGCAAAGTTCAGAAATTCCTCTAAGTCCAAGTTTTTTCCATTAAGCATCTGAAACACACCCGAGGCCCCCGGTACCTCAACCAAACATATCAACCAATCCTGAAACACCTTACGAACTTAGTCGAGCTCTCAAATCCCATCAAACAACGCAAAAATCACGAATCACCCTCCAATTCAATTTTAAAGAACTTGAAACTTCAAAATTCTACAACCGATGTCGAAACCTATCAAATCACGTCCGATTGACCTCGAAGTTTGCGCACAAGTCATAATCAACATTACGAACCTACAGCCACTTTCGGAATTCTATTCCGAGCTCGATATTAAATTTTCCACTATCGGCCGAAATCGCCGAAAAAGTAGCTTCCGCCAATTCAAGCCTAAATCTGCTACAGACCCCCAAAACACATTCTAGACGCGCTCCTAACCCCAAAATCACTCAACGGAGCTAACGGAGTTGACGGAATTCCATTCTGAATCCGTCTTCACACAGTTCCCACAACGGTCCAAATCCTAAGGCTTAAGCTCTCATTTGGGGACTAAGTATCCCAAAATACTCCGAAACTCAAAACTAATCATCCCGGCAAGTCACAATAGCAGAAAAATATTTGGGGAAAGCAGTTAATAGGAGATAGGGGCTATTACTCTCAAAACGACCGGCCGGGTCATTACAGAGATATATATTTTAAATTTGTTTGACCTTTTCCTGCTAATTATTTTACCTGTTTAATTGAAACTTTGTTTCTTTTATGCTGTGCATTATTTGAAGTTTGATTTTTTTAAAATTAAATATTATTAATATGAAGTATTTGACATTTTCAAATTTGATATTGAAGCAACGTATTAAAGATTTTAAAATATTATTTTCCTGAATTATTTATTCCTGAATATTTTCGCAAGATTTTTGGTAATCATTGTGATGGAGCCATGAGCTCTTTATTGTGCAAAAATATTATTGTTGGATTATTTTGGCATGAGTCGTGAGCTCTTTATTATCGAAAAATATTGTTGTTGATTTATTTTTGGAAAATTAAAATATTGGGCACTTGAGGTGCAAATTATGATATATTGTGATATTGATACGCATGCAGTGGTATAAGGTCTGGTTATTGAAACGCATGCGGTGAGATAAGGGTGGCTTGATACGCGTGGCTAGTAGGGGTGACTACTAGAAGTCATGCGGTGTGATAAGGGTGACTAAAACGCGGGATGCTATTTTGGAAAACATATTTTCTTTAAATAAATTGTGAAGGCTCCTGTGGTGATATAAGAAAATGAGATATCGTAAATTTATTTATGATTTGGGACTACGAGGCGGTACCTCGATAGTGCCCTTGTTGATATTGATTTATGGCCATAGTTGCCTTCGATTAATTGTTGTGATTTTCATAAAGTTGAAAGGAATTCTATTTTGATTCCACGAGATATTAGTTGCAATTATTTGGTGTCATTATATGTGACATACTATTTGATTCATTTCTATAGTCATTTTATCTTATTAAATTGTTTAAACATTTTTCCGTGTCATTATCTATTCTCCAGTAGGGCCTGACCTGATCTCGTCACTACTCTACTGAGGTTAGGCTTGGCACTTACTGGGTACCACTGTGGTGTACTCATACTACGCTTCTACACATCGTTTTGTGCAGATCCAGATACATCTTACCAGTCTAGACGTTAGTGAGTTACAGGCGCACGGAGACTTCGAGGTATATTTGCCAGCGTCCGCAGACTCCAGAGTCCCCTTCTATCATTTTATGTTGCTTCCTTATTTTTTTTTAGACCTTTATACATAGAAACATTGAGAATAAATTTTTAGAAGCTTTTGACTTATTTCTACCGGGTTTTGGGAGTTGTAATTATTTGAATTGTAGTTTATTTATTTCAGATATTTATGATTATTCCGCATTGATAGGCTTACCTAATCTTAGAAACTAGGTACCATCACGACCTCCTTCGGAGGAAATTTGGGGTCGTGACAAATTTATAAAAGCTTTAATATTATTTCCTTATATTAATTAATTAATTAATTAATACTTCTAAGTTTTATACAAGAAAATTAATTGATTTTTACGGAAGCCAAATCTCCTAGTCCTAATAGTTGTCTAACAAAGTAAAATCAAGTTATGTAAAGAAAATATATTTCTATGGGACTCATTAATTAATTAATTAATTAATACTTTTTCTAAGTTTTATATGAGGAAATTAATTGGGTTTTACGAATGAATCCCATTATTTTACCTCATAAAAATAATTACACAATGTTAAAGAGGCACGTAAATATTATTAAATAATATATTTGAATTATAAAATAACAATTTAAAAAGTATAAGTCATTGAAAATAATAAATAATATATCTCAACTCTAATGAGTGACGATTGAAAAATTTATAATTATTCAAGTTCTTCACTTCTATGTTATTCAAGTAGGATTACATTTATGACCAGTGCCTATTAAAAGAAGGCAATAATTGAGTTTAATTTATATAGATGTTAAGCCATCAAAATATGGAAGGTCTTAAAAGTTCCTCAGTTTCTGCTACGTGCTTTTGGTCTATTAGCACCCAAAAAGAAAAATAAATAAGATTGCTATATAATAAACTAAATGTTGCTACAAGCAAATTCATGTGTATCAAATCAGTATCGCCTTATCGCAGTTCACACTTACTATGCAATACATCATACCAAAAACCACTCATGAACACACATATACCCTGATAATATTTCATAGACATTTAAAAGTTAGAAGGAACTATGCTATTTAAAAAATGAGATTTAATTCACCTTCTGCATAGTGATGTATCTTTAATTCAAAACAAAGAGTACAATAAAAATTAATTTATTTTAAAAAGACACAAGAAATTTTTCCCAGAAAAGGACGAATGTAAACAACTCATGGGCATACAAATTGTATCTAATTATGATATACACGTACAAATTTTAATTTACTTAACATTGAAAACAAGTTCTGAATAGTCTAAACAACCTCATAATTTGTCACTTGGCGGAAATAATTTTTTTCCATTAAATAATTTTACAGAAAAGTCCGCAGTCATCTCAGTTTGAAATAGTAAAACACGTAATGTATCCTAATTGTATAGATTAACTTTTATCTTCCAATGAAGGCTTGACATATTCGAATCTATCTATCTATCTATCTATCTATCTATCTATCTATCTATCTATATCTATCTATTTATATTATATTAAAAGTACGAAACTCCTATCGAAATATCATTCGTCTTTTTACCCTTTAAAAATTAATTTTATATTAAATAAAATAGTCATTTAATTAAAAAGTCCTAATATATAGGACTTGAAAATTAATTAAGATCTTGTTCATAATAGGACTTTCAAATCAACCATAAGTTTGCCGAGTATAAATATTTGTAAATCACTGCCGCTACAGAGATCATTATTTGTAATGGATTCTAATCGATAGTTCCTCTAAGAAAACTTAAATAGAAATAAATTGTGGTTATTTGTTCTTACATGTGATTTTTGCAACAATTGTCATTTAATAGCATACACTTTTCGCGAGAATAATGTGCCATCAATGATAAACCGTAAGAATCTCTCTTTCATGTATTTGTCACATGAATCTATATCTTGATTAAGTCAGTGATTTTATATGAAAGCCATTTAATTTTTACAACGCGATTTTTGTTCTAGGTTGCAATGCCTTTACTGGCATAACCTCTGCTAAGTTTTTACGCGTAATACCATAGTAATATTATTAATTGTATTTAAGTACTCCTAATATATATATATAATATTGTGGGTGGATGGAGGGGTGGAGGTAGTTTGGGAACTTAGAATTTTGTGTATTCACAATTAAATTCATGAATTGCTTGATTTGATAATATTTCATATCGTAATACTCATTATATCACTCATATTTGTAGTATTTGTATGTGGTATTCTTTTAGATTGTATGTTATATCACAACATAATGATACTTAAATCTTATATAAGAAGATTCACACAGTTTTAGGTTGATTATAATTCACAAACTTTAGGTTTGTGTTTTAATTTCTCTTTTCTTTTTTCCCAAAGTTATCTAACCTAAAGTAGCCCGTAGAATGGATTCGTTAAGATAACTTAGTGTGGTTGTTCAGTGGCTTTTTGACGCCTTTACGAATTGGACGATCAAACTTTAAATTGAGTTAGACAAATTAAAAAAGGTCGATTCCCGCCACATTGCTCACATTCAGAATATGTAGGCCAACCTATTTGACCAAATTTTTGGGAAATCAAAGGTAAATATTTCTTTTTTAAATATACTTATTTTAGAGAGTTAAAATATTTTGAGGTGCTTTCGAATAGTAGTAGAAACCGAAAAAAGTACATTTTCCGATAAGCATGGCCAAAGTGCTTCTAAGTATGAATTTATCCCTAGAATTTACTTTGTCGTACATTTGTATTTTTAGATAAAGTATTTTTTTCATTTAAATGACCGTTGTATTTATCTCTATATCAATTGGTATTACACATAATTTATTTTTATTCAATATTCCATATATTTTTTAATCGATAGGAGCACGTATACTAAAACTAATATATATATATATATTAGATAGATAGATTGTTGTTTAAAATCTACTCGATTTTTGTGTTCAATTTATTTTGTTCTTTTCTAGGAAAAAGGCTTAGCTTATCAATTTATTCTAGTTCTAGTACTAGAATGGAAGCAAAAGAGTAAATTCCGAGTTAAAACTCAATAAAATACGAACAATTCGTTTTTCAGTGTTCCACCGTGTTCTTTTTCAGAAAGCAAAATCTTTTCCCCCAATTATTCTGTAGTGTTCCTCTCCGGCGCTCCGCAACAAAGGGTTTCCCCGTTGGAATCAGCCATTGCAAAGACTTAAGATCAAAACCGTGTCTTTCAAACAAGTGATCTTTTTTTGTCGAATAAGCTTCTTGCAGATTTGAAGGTGCGATGCCTTTTCCCCTACAATTTTTTCTATCTTCAAATATTGAAAAGTTAAACAATTGAAAGGAATTTATTAGTTTTATTGAAAAATCTCCAAAACCAGATTTCCTAATACTAATTCAAGAGAAAGTTTATTTTCCCTTTTCTTGTCTAGGTTTAATAGTTGCCCCATGAAAATTGAAAGTACAGTTGGAGTTTGTTATATATGATAATTAAGCAAGGAGATAAATCCTTGTATTGTCAGGCAAATGCTGAGTAGTTAAGTTTATGGATTTAGTTTATCCAAGTTAGTGAAAGATCTGGGCTTTGATTCCTGATGCAGGAAATTGAACTTTAATCATTATGGTGGCTCCATCTTCAGCCTCTACTTCTCTGAAGGACTATCTAAAAAAGTATGAAAGTAACAATGAAGAGGAAAAGAAGAAACAGAAGAAAAAGAAGAAGGTTAAACCTAATGTCAAAGGAGGCGTCGTTGTGGTCGACGAAGATCCTGTTTGGCAAAAGCCTGTAAAAATTGAAGATGAAGAGGATGAGTCAGCTGGTAATGTTATTTCAAAGGTTTGTTTTTTGTTGATGTTCTGCATCCTCGGATGTTGTTGTGTCTGTCGTTTATTAACTGTGTTCTTTTACAGACGAGGAGCTGCCTCAGGTAAATGAAGATATTGAAGTTAAGCGCATGAAAAGATTGGAGCAGCTTAGAGCTAGACGACCATTTGGTTCCATTTCAGAAGATGGAAGTGGTTGGGTATCTCTATCAANATATATAATATTGTGGGTGGGCGGAGGGGTGAAGGTAGTTTGGGAACTTGGAATTTTGTGTATTCACACTTAAATCCATGAATTGCTTGATTTGATTATATTCCATATCGTAATACTTATTACATCACTCCTATTTTTAGTATTTATATGTGGTATTCTTTAAGATTGTATGTTATATCACAATATAATATGATACTTGAATCTTATAAAAGAAGATTCACACAGTTTTAGGTTTATTAGAATTCACAAATTTTAGGTTTGTATTTTAATTTCTCCTCTTTTTTGTTTCAAAGTTATCGAACCTATAGTATCTCGTAGAATGGATTCGTTAAGATAACTTAGTTTGGTTGTTTAGTGGCTTTTTGATGCCTCTACGAATTGGACGATCAAGCTTTAAATTGAGTAAGACAAATTAAAAAAGGTCGATTGATGCCACATTGCTCACATCCAAAATATGTAGGCTAGCCTATTTGACCAAGGTTTTGGGAAGTCAAAGGTAAATATTTCTTTTTTAAATATACTTATTTTAGAGAGTTAAGGTGTTTTGAGGTGCTTTCGAATAATAGTAAAAGCTGAAAAAGTACATTTTCCGATAAGCATGGCCAAAGTGCTTCTAAGCATGAATTTATCCCTAGAATTTACTTTGTCAGTACATTTGTATTTTTAGATAATATATTTTTTTCCATTTAAATGACCGTTGTATCTATCTCTACATTAATTGCTATTACACGTAATTTATTTTTATTCAATATTCCATATATTTTTTAATCGATAGTGTAACGACCCGGCCGACCGTTTTGAGTATTATAACCCCGTTTCCCCATTTACTGATCAATTTATGCTTTACAATTATTTTATGACGTGCCGGGATAGTTGGTTCGGGTCCGAAATAAATTCAGAGTGAAATGAGACACTTAGTCTCATAATTGAAATTAAGTTAGAAAAGTTAACTAGGGGTGGACCTATGTGTAAAAGACCTCGGATTTGAATTTTGGTGATTCCAATAGCTCTGTATGGTGATTTTGGACTTAGGAGCGTGTCCGGAAAATTATTTTGAGGTCCGTGGTAGAATTAGGCTTGAAATGCCGAAAGTTAAAATTTTGGAAAGTTTGACCGGGGGTTGACTTTTTGATATCGGGGTCGAAATCCGATTTTGAAACTTTGAATGCCTCCGTTATGTCATTTATGACTTGTGTGAAACATTTGAAATAAATCGGACGTGATTTGATAGGTTCCGGAGTCGTTTCTAGAAATTAGAAATTTCAAAGTTTATTAGGCTTGAATTGGGGTGTAATTCATGGTTTTAGCGTTGTTTGAGATGATTTGAGGGTTCGACTAAGTCCGTATGATGTTTTAGGACTTGTTGGAATATTTGATTGAGGTTCCGAGGGGCTCGGGTGAGTTTTGGATGGTTAACGGATCAAATTTGGACTTAAAACCACTGCTGGAATTTTTGCTTCTGGTATTTTCGCACCTGCAGAGGTTTGATCGCAGTTGCGAATCCGCATATGCGCACCAGCCATCGCAGGAGCGAGCTTTCCGCATAAGCGGAGCTAGCCTCGCAAATGCGAGCCCGCAGCAGTGACTCCTAGCTCGCAGAAGCGGCTTGGCGAAACCGCAGAAGCGGTAGAATTCTCAGACCTGCGAGACCGCAGAAGCGGCTAAGTGAGTCGCAGGTGCGGAACCCCTGGACAATATACATTTCGAAGAAGTTCCGAAGTTTTGCCATTTTTGGACCTTCAAGCAGGGTTTTTTGGGCGATTTTGAGAGAGAATTCGAGGAAAACTTGAGATAAGTCACTTGTGATCATTTCTACTCCATAATATTGAATTATCATCGAATAATCCCACTAGATTACATGTTTTTGAGGTGTAAATCGGGGGTTTGAACTTAGGGATTTGAAAATAATATTTGAAGTTTTGGGGGTCGAGTTGAGGTCGTATTTTGGTAAAATTAGTATGATTAGACTCGTGATTGAATGGGCTTCCGGATTTTATAACTTTTGTCGAGTTCCGAGACGTGGGCCACACGGGCAATTTTTGAGCTAAATTTCGGATTTTTATAGGAAAATTATATTTTCATATGGAATTAATTCTAATAAATTTTATTGACTGAAACGAATTATTTGTGACTAGATTCGAGGTATTCGGAGGCCGATTTGCGAGGCAAAAGCATAGCAGAGTAAAGAATTTCACGGTCTGAGGTAAGTAACAGTTTTAATTCTGGTCCTGAGGGTATGAAACCCTGGAATTTGATATCATGTGATTACTTTGGAGGTGACACACATGCTAGGTGATGGGCATGTGGGCGTGCACCGAGGGGATTATAACTTGATCCGTCCTGTGAGACTGTAAAGTTGAATAACTTGTTGTTAGCTATGTGCTATATATGTGTTGTGGAAACTTGACTATAAGTCATGCTAGAAACCATGTTTAGGCTATATGTTGGTATTGTTGGTGTAACGTTCCAACCGGTCATTTTAACTTTTAGAAATCCGTTCCCTAAAATAAAACTCCCCGAACATGCTTTTATTAATTTATGACTCGCGGGGATGGTTGGTTCGGGATTTGGAAGTGTGTGGTTGAAATCGGAACACTTGGTTCCTTACGTTAGCTTTAAACGGATAAGTTTGACTTCGGTCAATATTTTGAGAAAACGACCCCGGAATCGGGATTTGATGGTTTCAATAGGTTCGTATGATGATTTTGGACTTGAGCGTATATCCGAATCGGGTTTTGGATAACCCGGGAGCGTTTTGACGCTTAATACTAAATATTAACTATTTGAAGGCTTAAAATTCTTTAAATTTGGTTTGGAGTAGAATTTTGAGTAATTGAAGTCCGTTTGGAATTCCGAGTATGGGAATAGTTCCGTGTAGTGATTTAAGACTTGCACAGAAAATTTCGTGTCATTCCGAGTAGTTTAAGTATATTTCGGCGCATTGGAAGTAAATTGAACAACTTGAAATTCTTAAGTTTGAATCAATTTGGTTTAGGGTATGATTCTTAGATTTGATATTGTTTTACGCGTTCCGAGAGTTCAAGCGAGTCCGTTTTATGATTTCAAACCTTTTGATATGTTCGGGCGGGACCCTGGGGGTCCCGAGTGTTAACCGGACGAGGTTCGGACCAATTTTGGGAAATTGAGCAAGGACTGAAGCTCCCAGCTACTGTCATAATCGCACCTGCGCTTGGACGGTGCGAGCCACCAATCGCTGGTGCGAAGGAGAGAAGCCTGCCCAGCCATCGTAGGTGCGAAGTATTTTGGCGCACCTGCGAACGCGCAGGTGCGGAGGAATGCGCAGGTGCAAAGGAATGGGCGCACCTGCGCTTGCGGAGAAGCGAGCACTTCCTCCGCAAGTGTGGAACCAAGAAAAGAGGGAAAATGCGCACCTGCGAGGAATTTACGCAGGTGCGAAAGCCTCATGTGCGGTACTCCTTCCGCAGGTGCAAAAACCTGTCTGGGCAGAACCTTAAAACGGACGAAAACTCAGTCCATTTGTTTCTATTATTCATTCATTGTTGGGCGATTTCAGAGCTTTTGAGAGAAGGGTTTCAATTAGCAATTGAAAGGTAAGTTAATTCCACACCCCTTGAGTTAAATACATAGATTATAGGTAGATTATAACAAGTAAATCTTAGAAATCAAGGGTTTAGGTGAAAAACCTAGATCTTTATAAAAGTGAGATTTTAACCACGAAAATAGTTATGGAATTTGGTAGAAATTATATATTTGAGTTCATGAGGTTATGTGATGACCCAAAATGTCATCTTTAAATTTAATAATTAATTTTGTGTTCTAAAATCTCGAAAAGCACTATTTATCATTCATCGACTTGCGTGCGCAGTCCGTAAAATTTTTCGGAAAGTTGTCAGTTGAAAAATAGATTAAAATGTAAATTAGAGCTTTAAAACTCAACTAAGTTGACTTTGGTCAACATTTTGAGCAAACGGACTCGGATCAATGTTTTGACAGTTCCGTAGGTCCGTATTGTAAAGCCAACTTTGGAAGCTTATATCTCGCAATTCATGAGGAATCGAAAATTTTTTAAAACATGAAAATTGTAGTTGTTTAATTCTAGTTTCCAGAAATTTAAACCATTCATTATTTGGACATTTGTACAGAAATTTATGATGGATTGAATGAAGGCTAGTAGAGCAATTTGCCAGACATTTCTGATGCATGGAGCCGACTTTGGAAGCTTATATCTCACAATTCATAAGGGTGCGTTTGATTCTAGTTTCCAGAAAGTTAAACCATTCATCATTTGGACATTTGTACATAATGTTATGATCGATTGAAGGAAGGCTGGTACAAGCAAGTTCTGGTGGCTTTTAGTGACAGAAAATGGACTTTTACTGACGGATGGGCAGAAACTTAAGGACCAAAAATGGTCATTTCCTTCATTTCGTTTTGGATTTTTGGAGCACGATTCTTGGGCGATTTTGGGCGATTTTCACGGGAAAACATTAGGTTAAGTGTTCCTTATCCTATATTGATTATATTTCATGATTCCATACTCATTTATATCATGAATCCGTGAATTTATGGAAGAAAAAATAAGTTTTTTGCAAAATCTTCCAAAAACAAAAATTTAAGATTTGGAGGTCGAGTTGTTATCAGAATTTGGTAAAATTGATATGGGTGGACTCATAATTGAATGGGTTTTCCGATTTTGTAAGTTTCGCTGGATTCCGAGATGTGGGTCCCACAGAAAAATTTTGAGCTAATTTCGGATTTTATTGAAAAATATAATATTTTCTTATGAAATTGATTACTATAATTTTTGTTGACTGTATCAAATTAATTATGACTAGATACGAGTCGATCGGAGTCGGAAAATCGAGAAAAAAGTATAATACTTGGTTAAATTGGAGCAAGTGTAAGTGACTTGTCTAAGCTTGTGTGGGGGAAATTCCCCCTAGGATTGATAATTGTAATATGTGAAAAGTCATGTACACGAGGTGACGAGTGTGTACACGGGCTAAATGTGAAAGATTATATTTTAAATTGTGTCGATCACTGTTGCGCATTAATTAAATTATTTTATTTTGTTATATTCTTCATTATTGATTTAATGTTTATATTTTAAATTTGCTTGACCTTTTCCTGCTAGTTGTTTTATCTGTTTAGTTGGAACTTGGTTTCTTTTATTCTGTGCATTATTTGAAGGTTGATTTTCTTTAAATTAAATATTATTAATATGAAGTATTTGACATTTTTAAACTTGATATTGAAGCAACGTATTAAAGATTTTGAAATATTATTTTCCTGAATTATTTACTCCTGAATATTTTTGTAAGATTTTCATACTCATTGTGATGGAGCAGTGAGCTCTTTATTATGGAAAAATATTATTGTTGAATTATTTGACTTGAGACGTGAGCTTTTTATTGTGGAAAAGTATTATTGTTGAATTATTTTGCCATGAGCCGTGAGCTCTTTATTGTGGAAAAATATTGTTGTTGAATTATTTTGGCAAGTTAAATTATTTGAGCACCTGAGGTGCAAATTGTGATATATTGTGATATTGATACGCATGCGGTGGTATAAGGTATGAGTATTGAAACGCATGCGGTGAGATAAGAGTGACTTGATACACGTGGCTAGTAGGGGAGAACTACTAGAAGTCATGCGGTGTGATAAGGATGGCTAAAACGCGGGATGCTATTTCGGAAAAAATATTTTCTTTAAATAAATTGTGAAGGCTCCCGCGGTGAGATAAGGAAATGAGATATTGTGAATTTGTTTATGATTTGCGACTACGAGGCGGTACCTCGGGAGTGCCCTTGTTGATATTGATTTATGGCCGCAGTTGCCTTTGATTATTGTTGTGATTTTCTTAAAGTTGAAAAGAATTCTGTTTTGTTTCCACGAGGTATTTATTTGCCATTATTTGATGTAATTAAATTTGACATATTACTTGATTCATTTGCATTGTCATTTTATCTTATAATATTGTTTAAACATTTTACCATGCCATTATTTATTCTCCAGTAGGGCCTGACCTGACCTCGTCACTACTCTACCGAAGTTAGGCTTGGCACTTACTGGGTACCGTTGTGGCGTACTCATACTACGCTTCTGCACATCGTTTTGTGCAGATCCAAGTACATCTTATCAGACCACGCATCAGTAAACTAGCTGTACGAGAAAACTTCGAGGTATATCTGCCAGCGTCCGCTGACTCCGGAGTCCCCTTCTATCTTACTATGTTATCTTGCTTATTTGCTTTACACTCTGATATATAGAGACATAGAGAATAAATTCTTAGAAGCTTGTGACTTATTTTTACCGGGTTTAGGGAGTTGAAATTGTTTAAATTGTAGTTTATTTATTTCAGATATTTATTATTATTCCGCATTGATAGGCTTACCTAGTCTTAGAGACTAGGTGCCATCACGGCATCCTACGGAGGGAATTTGGGGTCATGACAGGTTATGGGCAACGTTTTCATATGAAAATTTCCGGAATCCGGAAACACGGGCCCGGGGTGAATTTTAGCAATTTTACCATTTTGGATAAGGTAATTTATTTAATAGATAAATTTCGAATCATTTACCATATATTAAACTTTTTGAATAATATTTGGATAGTTTCGGATTTTTTGGCGTCGAATCGAGAATTCAACGCGACGTGGTAATCGGAAAGTGGACTTTGAGACGAGGTAAGTCTCTTGTCTAATCTTGTAAGGGAGAAATTACCCCATAGGGATTAAATTGAATAATTGTTGCTAATTGCGGGGACTACGTACGCACGAGGTGATGAGAGTCCGTGCGTAGCTACTATTAATGCTAAAGTCCGGGTAGTTTAGGACTCAAAGCATGAATTACTCGTGTAAATTATATTCTTTGTTTAATTAATATTAATTGATATATATATGAATATATTGTGAATTGATAGATAAAGATATTAAAGGATGGAAATCTCATATGCTTGATTTTCTGTTTAAATTAATTAATTGTTAAAAGAAATTGTTCTTCCTCCTGAATTTATCTTATAATAAATATACTCTCCTTTCGGAGGTACATAAGAAAATGTCCTCCTTCCTTGTGGAGCGGGCCGAATGCCTCGGCAAGATAGATGTATCTATGGATCGTGCCGCACGTCCTTCGGTAGTGTACACGACACTCTGGATTAGGTCGTACGTCCTCGTTAGAAATCATGCTTAATAATAATAATTACACGATACCTTAATAGCTTATTTCAGCTTGCTAAGCTAATTAATAAATTTGAGAATCCTTGAAATTTAATGAATTATTATTCCTTCTTGTTAAGGAATTAATTGTTATTCCTGTAAATGAGATTAATTGATAAATTAGAAATTATTTGAATTGAAGGAATTTAATTAATATATTGAGAATTGTTGCATTTGAAGGAATATGATTATTTCCGCTGGTTAAATAAATTATTGTAAATTCTGTGAATCATGCTGATTTAGATATTCTAGTTGTATTTCAATTATTATTATAAACCCATAGTGAGTGTCAAAGTCGGCCATCTCGTCTCTACCACTTCGAGATTAGGCTTGATACTTACTAGGTACACGTTGTTTACGTACTCATACTACAC
>AWOL01S0027839.1:21558-33166 GCA_000715115.1 Nicotiana otophora | reverse complement strand
AAAAAAAAAAAAAATCATCATGATCTTTTCAGGGTACACCATTCCCGGCCTTTTATTGCTTTCAATAAAGAAGTAGTTTAGAATTTTATTACAATAACTCACGAAATATTCCTAGTGAAAACTGGGGCAGAAAACTTTTGTTCGTTTGTTTGTTTTGGTGTCTGAGCAGGTTTTACCTCAAGGCACAAGGTTCGAGTTGACCAAAAGAAGAAGTCTCAATCCAAAATTAAAGAAAAGAAAAAAACGCGAAGTGAATCCAAAATGCAGAGGCAGGTGAAAAGATGTGAACTGCTCAAGACATGACTGAATTCACGAGCATTGCATTTCCTGTTTTGCTCAAAAGAAGCCTTAGAAGAATGAACTAATCCCTGCAGCTAGCAAGCATCAAGGTTCAGATCAAAGTTTGCATGAAGAACCATTCAAGACTCCATATCAAGCTTCAAAATACTTATAGATAGGAATCATGTAACTCATAGCTGATAGGCTTGTTTAGTTCCTTTAGATTTTGATTTTGATGTAACAACAAGACCACGGACCGGAACCTCGACGGAACCTCACTCGACTCTCTCATCCTCTCCACACACTCCATCACTTTATTCACTTTTGAACTACACACGACCTGATTCTTTTATAGCCAAGGATATGTAGGCAGCTCAGATACAAGGCTCAGTCACAATCTTTTGTTCATCTTTCCTTTCTATTGAGTAAGTGTCGGGTCAGATATCAATTACGTTGCTTATTCGATTCTTTGCTCAAAAACACTTCGTGTTTTCAAGCAAAGAGGGGTAGCTGTAAGCACGTAATTTTTGACCCGCACATTAGAATTATCATTAGTATTCGTAGTATTTTTAATATTTATTTGAGTTTATAGATATTTTTATCTGCAATTTTAGTTTTAAGATGTGAAATTGAAAACACAAAAAAATAGTTTTATTTTTCCGTTTAATTTAGGTATTAGGTATTATTTAGAAATATATTATTTTTATTATTTGAAAATATCAAAAATAGTTTTGTTTTAACGGTTAGTTTTATTTTAATAGTTTATTCTACTTAAGTAGAAATAATTAATATTTTGGTAGTATCTTTATCTTTATTTTTATTTAATAGGCAAGATTTGATATTAGATTGATAGATTTTTGGCTAATTTGGCCAATTTTGAGTACAAATATGGCCACCAAAAGCCCAAATCGGACAGCCCATTCCCCCTGGCCCATACTCCTTTACCCTACCACATAAAATCCAATTCTTTCATAAAAAAAGGGAGAACCCTAGAGTAAAAGAGGGAAAAGTTGCGCAACGGCTTGAAAAAGAGAGAGGGGAGATCTGCAGATAAATAGACGGAAAAAGAAATATAGGCGAGAAATGAGAGGACCTTCTTTTTTGATTTTTTTCCTCTCAAATCCTCCTCCATTTTCTGCCATAGAAAATCTTTCAACTCCAGCGGCACAGAGCTTTATTTTCACTTCAAAAATCAGTTGGTAAACATCACAAAATTGCCATCGAACAAGGTCAGTCGAGGTCGCCGGCAAAGTTCCCGTTCGTGGTCAGATTTGCTCTTGGATCAAGTTCCATCACTCGAAAGTTTTTTTATCTGTATTTCATTATCACTAAGGTTCATATTTTTACCTACTGTTTCAATAGGATTTTTGCTTTGTTTAGAAAATGTCCTACTTTTCTTGGTCTGCTTGCTTCAGTTGAACATTGCTGCTGAGATATGAGTTTGCATTTAATAGATTTTGGAGTTACAATAATTTAAGAAATTTGATATTATGCTGTTGTTCAACTTCTTCGATTTTGTAAAATGCTACAATAGCTTTGGCATATGAGTCTTAAAATTGTAAAAGCTCATTAGAGATTCATTTCCTTCTCTTAATGCATTTCTTGCTCATGAGTGGATTAGTATCATTTTTTCCGTTAATTAGTAGATCTTTAGTTGTTCTGTTTCATTGAATGATGGAGTTTGTATTCCATTTGCACGAGAGCTGGACCAAAGTTAATAAATCAAAGTCATGCTCATTTCTTCCATAACCGAGTAATTATTACACTTAGTTCAATAGCTAAAATCATACATTTCTTCCACAATAATTCCATATCCATAATTCATTACCTCACAACAAATCTCAAAACCTTAGGAAAATAATTTATGAACATTCGTAACTTGCTTTAGGCGCGATTAATAAATTATCGTGACTATAGGTACGGTTCCCGTGACATAGGCATGATACATAATCCCCAATTCGAGTATGTATTTCACGTGACTCGACTATACAAATTCAAATCAATTAATAATAAAATAAACATGTTGCAAATCGCGGGTACGTTTCACGTGACGTGATTTGCAATATAAACAAAAATAAATGAGTGTGCGATATCGTGACTTGTTCAAATAAACTCCATAAATACTAAAAGCGGTTAAATAAATAATTAAAAGCTGTTAGAAGATAAAATGCACAATAGGTTTGAAACATATAATAAATCATATAATTAGGCCAATTATTAATAGTTAAGAAATCGTGCTAAAACTACGGAACTCGGGAGTGCCTTACACCTTCTCCCGGGTTAACAGAATTTCTTACCCGGTCTTCTGTGTTCGCGGAGCGTAAAAATAGAGTCAATTTCCTCGATTTGGGATTTAAAATAAACCGGTGACTTGGGACACCATAAATTATTCCAAGTGGTGACTCTGATTAAATAAATAATTTTATTTCGAATAATGTCTCTTTAATTGAAAAAACTCCCCTATCCCTCGAGAAAAGGAGGCGTGACACTGACAACACCATCTCTGAAATGACCCAACCGGTCATTTTAACTTTTAGAATCTCGTTCCCTAAAAATAAAACTTTTTGTATGTGCTTTTAATAATTTATGACTTGCGAGGATGATTGGTTCGGGATTTGGAAGTGTTTGGGTTGAAACCAGAACACTTGGTTCCTTAAGTTAGCCTTAAAAGGCCAAGTTTGACTTCGGTCAGCATTTTTAGAAAACGACTCCGGAATCGGGATTTGACGGTTCCAATAGCTCCGTATGGTAATTTTTAGACTTAGGAGCGTGTTTGAAATTTTATTTGGAAGTCCGTAGTTAAATTAGGCTTGAAATGGCTAAAACAAGAAATTAAATTTGGAAGTTTGATCGGGGAGTTGACTTTTTGATATCGAGGTCGGAATCCAGTTTCAAAAATTTTCATAGCTCCGTTATATCATTTATGACCTGTGTGCAAAATTTGAGGTCAATTAGACTTGATTTGATAGGTTCCGATACCGAATGTAAAAGTTGGAAATCTTAAGTTTCATTAAGCTTGAATTGGAGGATGATTCGTGGTTTTAGCGTTGTTTGGTGGATTTGAGGGTTCGACTAAGTTTGTATGATATTTTAAGACTTATCGGTATAATTGGTTGAGGTCCCGAGAGGCTCGGGTGAGTTTCGAATGGCTAACGGATCACTTTTGGCCTTTGGGAAACTGCTGATAGCTGCTGGTATTTTCTTCTGATTTCCTTATACGCGATCTCATAAGTTGGTCTGCGATCGCGTAGGGTAATTTGGGCAGAGGTGAATTTGTTCTAAGCGATCGCGTGAATGGGGTTGCGATCGCGTAGGCTTAATTTGGGCAGCTGGAAATATTGTTCTATGCGATCGCGTGGGAACATCTGCGATCGCGTAGGTTGGGCCAACCTGTGCATTGCGATCGCGGGGCATTGTTTGCGACCACGTAGGGGAAACTGGAGAGGAAGCTGGCCACGCGTTTGCTCTATGCGATCGCTTGAAGAGGGATGCGATCTCATAGAGTTGGAACCTTGTGCACGCGATCGCGTAGAGTTATTTTCTGGGCAGAAGAATTTGTGCTACGCGATCGCGTGAGGAAGTTCGTGATCGCGTAGAAGAAATCACTAGGCAGAGAGTTTAAGTTCTAAAAATGGGACTTCGTCCCATTTTTTATTTTTAACGATTTGGAGCTCGGAGTTGGACGATATTTGGGAGATTTTCAAAGAAAACTATGGGGTAAGTGTTCTTAACTCAATATTAGTTAAATTATCCGGATCCATCACTGTTTTTATCATTTAATTGGTGAATTAAGTTGGTAAAGTTTGAAAACCCTCTTGGATAGATTTGAGGAGTTTGAGGGCCGAATTGTTATCGGAATTTAGTGATTTTGGTATGGGTAGACTCGTGGTTGAGTAGGTATTCATATTTCGTAACTTTTGCCGGATTCCGATATGTGGGTCCCACGGACGATTTTTGAATTAATTTCGGATTTTCATT
The DNA here is from genome assembly GCA_000715115.1 of Nicotiana otophora. Classification (NCBI taxonomy): domain Eukaryota; kingdom Viridiplantae; phylum Streptophyta; class Magnoliopsida; order Solanales; family Solanaceae; genus Nicotiana; species Nicotiana otophora. Next base: position 28,909 of record AWOL01S0027839.1, on the reverse strand, counting down.
GGAAAATGTAGTATTTTCTTATAGAATTGATTCCTATAAATTTTAGTGATTGTATCGAATTATTTTTGGCACACACATTGGTATTATGTTCTGGAATTTAAACTAATCGGTATCTTTTATATTCTCTTTAATATTGCTAGTAAAATAATAAAATTGCTTAGAAAATTATTCTGAAAATAATTGATATATGTTTANAGCAGACCTAATAGAGTCTTGCGGATCGGTACGGAGACGTCTGTACTTATCTTCGAGAGGCTATAGGGTGTTAGGAAACTATCTTTCTTCATATTCCATCGTGCAATTGATGAAGTATTAAATATATTTCTCTTATTCTCTCACAGATGGTGAGAAAGCGCTCTCATGAGGTTCCAAACCAGGGAAGAGCTACTCCCCCAGTTTCTAGAGGCCGAGGCAGAAGCCGAGGGAGGGCTCCAGCCCGTGGTAGAGGGCGAGGACGTCCCAGGACTGTTCCAGTTATGCCGCCAGTGGGTCCAACAGCGAACCCAATTGTTGAGGAACAGGATGAGGTGCATGTGGCAGAGCCAGCTCCGGTGGATTTCACATCTGCACCTGGATTCTAGGATGTTATGGGTCGTATGCTGCGGTTCATGGACAATATGACTCAGGCCGGTTTATTTCCGGCAGACCCAACGACATCTCAGGCGAGCCGGGGAACATAGACCCCTACCGCGCAGAATCATGGACAGGGAGCTATTGTATATCAGACCTAGGGTGCACTACCTGTGGGTGGAGCCCAGCCAGTGGCAGCAACTACACCTGAGCCCAGGTCAGCTGCAGCCGCTGATCCTCAAAAACTATTGGACAGATGGACTAGACTATATCCTCTTGTCTTTGGGGGTGAGCGACATGAGGATCCCCAGGATTTCATTGATCGGTTCAAGGATATATTGTACAATATGAGGATATTGGAGTCTCATGGGTTAGACTTTTCTACTTTTTAGCTAGAGGGCAGAGCCCGTAGATGGTGGCAATCTTATGTTCTTGGCAGACCAGCAAATTCTTCTCCCATGACTTAGGACAGATTCACCCATATTTTCCTGGACAGGTATATTCCACCCTCTCAGAGGGAAGAGTTGCGGTTTCAGTTTGAGTAGCTCCAGCAGGGTCAGATATCAGTGACCGATTATGAGGCGAGGTTGTCTGAGTTATCTCGCCATGCACTTATGATACTCCCTACTAAGGCAGAGAGAGTGCGAAGGTTTATTGTAGGTTTACATACTGGCATTCAGGCCACTATGGCTCGAGAGGTTGAGATGGGTACTTCTTATGAGCTAGTCGTGGAGATAGACCGCAGGATTAAGGGTGTACATCAGTGTAGCCGAGAGCAAGTTACTAGAGATAAGAGGTTTAGGTATTCTGGAAAGTTGAGAGATGATCCGTCGGGAGGCAGAGGTCAATTCGTGAGAGGGCAGTCCAGCAAGCCCCCATATCCAGCACCACCGCCTCCTCGAGGTACTCCAGTGCGACCCTATCTCAGTGCTATACCAGAGAGTTCTTATCGCCCACCAATTATTCAAGGTCCTCCCAATGGGTATTCAGTTCCCCAGGGCCAGACTCTTAGTCAGCAACCCATCATACCAAAGAGTTGTTATGAGTGCGGGGATCCCAGTCACATTCGAAGATTTTGCCCCATGCTTCGGGGTAAACTAGTGCAACAAGGTCAGCAGCCTATGATTACTGGACCAGTTTCTCCACCAGTTGTCCGACCACGAAGAGGTGGAGGATAGGTGGGTAGGGGTCGTCCTAGAGGTGGAGGCCATCCAGTTGGTGCTCCAGCTCGGTTCCATGATTTTTCGGCCAGACAAGATACAAAGGCCTCAAATGTCGTGATTACATGTATTATTTCGGTTTGCGGTAAAGATGCCTCAGTATTATTTGATCCAGGATCTACGTATTCATATGTGTCATCTCTATTTGCTCCATTCCTGGGTGTTTCTCGTGAGTCCTTGAGTACTCCTGTTTATGTGTCCACTCATGTGGGCGATTATGTTGTTGTGAATCGGATCTAGCGGTCCTGTATTATTACATTCTATGGTTATGAAACTAGAGCAGATCTCCTATTGCTTGAGATGATCGATTTTGAAATTATTTTGGGCGTGGACTGGTTATCTCCATATCATGCTATTCTAGATTGTCATGCCAAGACTGTTATCTTGGCTATTCCAGCATTTCCTAAGCCGGAGTGGAAGGGTCCGTCTGTTAGTTTATTTAATCGAGTTATTTATTTTATAAAGGCTCAACACATGGTTGAGAAGGGTTATTTAGCTTATCTAGCCTATGTTCGGGATATTACTGCAGAGACTCCTGCTATCGATTCAGTGCATGTAGTTCGGGAGTTCTCCGATGTATTTCCTTCAGATCTTCCACGTATGCCACCTGATCGTGATATTGATTTATGTATTGATTTAGCTCCAGCTACCCAGCCTATATCTATCCCACCGTATCGTATGGCTCCGAAAGAATTGAAAGAACAGATTGAGGAGTTACTAGCCAAAGGGTTCATCAGACCGAGTGTATCGCCTTGGGGTGCACCTGTATATTTTTTATTGAAGAAGAAGGATGAAACAATGCGGATGTGTATTTATTATCGCCAATTGAACAAAGTCACTATTAAGAACAAGTACCCGTTGCCACGTATTGATGATCTATTTGACCAGTTGCAGGGTGCTAGAGTGTTCTCTAAGAACGACTTGAGGTCGAGGTACCTTCAGTTGAAGATTCGGGATTCGGATGTTCCGAAGACTGCTTTCCGGACCAGATATGGTCATTATGAGTTTCTGGTGATGTTTTTTGTTTTAACTAACGCCCCGACAACGTTTATGGTTTTGATGAATAGGGTATTCATGCCATATATTGATTTGTTTGTCATTGTCTTCATTGATGACATTTTGATTTACTCGCGCAGTAAGGAGGAGCACAAGCAACATATGAGAGTAGTGCTTCAGACGTTGCGGGAACAAAAGCTATATGCTAAGGTCTCCAAATGTGAGTTCTGGCTAGAGTCTATAGCATTTTTTGGACACATTGCATCGGGCGAAGGTATTAAGGTTGATCCCAAAAAACTTGAGGCAGTTCAGAACTGGCATCGTCCTATTTCGGCGACCGAGATCGAGAGTTTTCTGGGGTTAGCATGTTATTATCGTCGGTTCGTGGAAGGTTTTCATCTATTGCAGCACCTTTGACCAAATTTACCAAGAAGGGTGCTCTGTTCCGATGGTCCGATGATTGTGAGGTGAGCTTTCAGAAGGTCACGACAGCATTGACTACAACACCAGTGTTAGTGTTGCTTTCCGGTTCGGGGATGTATACAGTGTATTGTGACGCTTCACGCGTTGGCTTGGGTTGTGTATTGATGTAGAAAGGGCGAGTTATTGCATATGCTTCACGTCAGCTGAAGCCCCACGAGAAGAATTATCTAGTACATGATTTGGAGTTAGCTGTGATTGTTCATGCTCTTGCGATTTGGAGGCATTATCTTTATGGGGTGTCTTGTGAAGTTTACACTGATCATCGCAATTTGCAACATTTGTTCAAGCAAAGGGACCTAAATTTGAGACAGCGCAGATGGCTTGAGTTACTATAAGATTATGATATTATTATCCTGTATCATCCGGGCAAAGCAAATGTAGTTGCATACGCCTTGAATAGAAAGGCGGAGAGTATGGGTAGTTTGGCTTTCATTTCAGCAGAGGAGAGGCCATTGGCTTCAGATATTCAGTCCTTGGCCAACAAACTTGTGCGACTGGATATTTCAGAGCCCATCCGAGTTCTTGCATGTGTTGTGGCTCAGTCTTCACTATTTGAACAGATCAAGGCTAACCAGTATGATGATCCACACTTAATGGTTCTTCGAGAAACGATACTACGGGGTGGTGCCAAGGAAGTTACTATTGGAGCGGATGGTATTCCGCGACTCCAGGATCGTCTATGTGTTCCTAATGTGGATGGACTGAGGAAAAAGATCCTAGAGGAAGCATACAGTTCTTGGTATTCTATTCATCCAGGTACTACGAATATGAATCATGATTTGAGGCAGCATTATTGGTGGAGACGAATAAAAAAGGACATAGTTGAGTATGTGGCTAGGTGTCTAAATTGTCAGCAAGTTAAATATGAGCACCAGAGGCCAGGTGGCCTACTTCAGCAGATGACTATACCAGAGTGGAAATGGGAACGTATCACTATGGACTTTGTAGTTGGGTTGCCGCGGACCTTGCGGAAGTTCAATGCAGTTTGGGTCATTGTTGACAGGTTGACCAAGTCGGCACATTTCATTCCGGTTGTGACTACGTATACTTCAGAGAGGTTGGCCCAAATTTATATTCATGAGATAGTTCGGTTGCACGGTGTGCCAATTTCTATCATATCAGATAGAGGTCCTCAGTTTATTTCACATTTCTGGAGAGCAGTACACAATGAGTTGGGGACCCATGTAGAACTCAGCACATCCTTTCATCCACAGACCGACGAGCATTCAGAGCGGATAATTCAGATTTTGGAGGATATGCTCAGGGCATGTGTGATTGACTTTGGAGGTCAGTGGGATCGTTTATTGCTTTTGGCTGAGTTTTCTAATAATAATAGTTACCAATCCAGCATCGAGATGGCTTTATTTGAGGCTTTATATGGTCGGCGATGTCGTTCTCCCATCGGGTGGTTTGAGCCAGCTGAGGCTAAATTATATGGTACTAATTATGTGAAGGATGCCTTGGAAAAGGTTAAGTTGATTCAGGAGCGACTTCGTACAGTGCAGTCCAGACAGAAGAGTTACGCAGATCAGAAAGCGCGTGATTTATCCTTTATGATGGGTGGAAAAGTTCTCTTGAAGGTTTCGCCGATGAAGGGAATCATGAGATTCGGGAAGAAGGGCAAGTTGAGCCCAAGGTTTATAGGCCCATTTGAGGTGTTGAGACGAGTTGGGGAGGTTGCTTATGAGCTTGCATTGTCTCCCAGTCTATCGGGAGTTCATCCATTTTTCATGTATCTATGCTCCTGAAGTATCATGCCAACCTATCACATGTGTTAAACTTCAGCACAGTTCAGCTAGATAATAGCTTGGGTTATGAAGAGGAGCGAGTTGCCATTGTTGATAGACAGGTTCGCCAGTTGAGGTCCAAGAGGATTTCTACAGTAAAAGTCCAGTGGAGGGAACAACTAGTCGAGGAAGCAACTTGGGAGATCGAGGAAGACATGCAGAGCATATATCCACACTTATTCAGCACTCCAGGTACAATTCTAAACCTGTTCGAGAACGAACGTTTGTTTAAGAGGTGGAGAATGTAATGACCCAACCGGTCATTTTAACTTTTAGAACCCCATTCCCTAAAAATAAAACTTCTCGTATGTGTTTTTAATTATTTATGACTTGCGGGGATGATTGGTTCGGGATTTGGAAGTGTTTGGGTTGAAACCGGAACACTTGATTCCTTAAGTTAGCCTTAAAAGACAAAGTTTGACTTCGGTCAACCTTTTTAGAAAACAACCCCGGAATCAGGATTTGATGGTTCCAATAGCTCCGTATGGTAATTTTTGGACTTAGGAGCGTATTCGAACTTTTATTTGGAAGTCCGTAGTTAAATTAGGCTTGAAATGGCTAAAATAAGAAATTAAGTTTGGAAGTTTGACCGGGAAGTTGACTCTTTGATATCGAGGTCGGAATCCAGTTCCAAAAATTTCATAGCTCCGTTATGTCATTTATGACCTGTGTGCAAAATTTAAGGTCAATCGGACTTGATTTGATAGGTTCTGACACCGAATGTAAAAGTTGGAAATCGTAAGTTTCATTAAGCTTGAATTGAAGGATGATTCGTGGTTTTAGCGTTGTTTGGTGTGATTTGAGGGTTCGACTAAGTCGTATGATGTTTTGGGACTTGTCGGTATAATTGGTTGAGGTCCCGAGGGGCTCGGGTGAGTTTTGGACGCCTAACAGATCACTTTTGGCCTTTGGGAGACTGTTGATAGTTGTTGGTATTTTCTTCTGATTTCCTTATACGTGATCACATAAGTTGGTCTGCGATCGCGTAAGGTAATTTGGGCAGAGGTGAATTTGTTCTACGCGATCATGTGAATGGGGTTGCGATCGTGTAGGCTTAATTTGGGCAGCTAGAAATATTGTTCTATGAGATCACGTGGGAACGTCCGCGATCGCGTAGGTTGGGCCAGCCTGTGCATTGCGATCGCGGGGCATTGTTTGCAATCGCGTCGGGGAAACTGGAGAGGAAGCTGGCAACCTCTAAGCGATCGCGTGAAGAGGGATGCGATCGCGTAGAGTTGGAACCTTGTGCACCGCGATCGCTTGAGACTTTATGCGATCACGTAGAGTTATTTTCTGGACAGAAGAATTTGTGCTACGCGATCGCGTGAGGAAGTTCGCGATCACATAGAAGAAATCACTGGGCAGAGAGTTTAAGTTCTGAAAATGGGAATTAGTCCCATTTTTCATTTTTAATGATTTGGAGCTCGGATTTGGACCATTTTCGGGAGATTTTTAGAGAAAATAACGAGGTAAGTGTTCTTAACTCAATATTGATTAAATTACCCGAATCCATCACTGTTTTTATCATTTAATTGGTGAATTGAGTTGGAAAAGTTTGAAAACCCTCTTGGATAGATTTGAGGATTTGAGGGCTGAATTGTTATCGGAATTTAGTGATTTTGGTATGGGTAGACTCGTGGCTGAGTGGGCGTTCATATTTCGTAACTTTCGCCGGATTCCGAGACGTGGGTCCCGTGGACGATTATTGAATTAATTTCTGATTTTCATTGAAAAACGTAGTATTTTCTTATAGAATTGATTCCTATAAATTTTAGTGATTGTATCGAATTATTTTTGGCTAGATTCGAGCTAGACAGAGTTGGATAATCGTGAAAAAGACCTTCTATTGGATTAAATTGGTGCAAATTGAGGTAAGTATCTTGTCTAATCTTGTGAGGGAAAATTACCCCATAGGTAAATAAAGTAATAATTGTTGCTAATTGTGGGGGTTACGTACGCACGAGGTGACAAGAGTCCGTGCGTAGCTACTATTAATGCTAAAGTCTGGGTAGTTTAGGATTCAAAGCATGAATTATTTGTGTAAATTGTATTCTTTGTTTAATTAATATTATTTGATATATATACATATATACTGTGAATTGTTAGATAAAACTATTAAAGGATGTAAATCTCATATACTTAATTTTCTGTTTAAATTAATTAATTGTTAAGAGAAATTATTCTTCCTCCTCAATTTATCTTATAATAAATATACTCTCATTCCGGAGGTACATAAGAAAATATCCTCCTTTCTTGTGGAGCGGGCTGAACGCCTCGGCAGGATAGATGCATCTA